>CM039141.1:19662597-19710327 GCA_022036555.1 Microstegium vimineum | reverse complement strand
TTAATATCTTTTTATATATAATTGGTCAAAGTTAAAAAAAAAATCTACTCACAAGGAGGTTGGCGGATCGGAGAACCTCGGAACTAGGAAGAATCAGACTCAGATTGCGACTTCTCGGGATTGCGAGAACGACTTCTATTTTGGGACCGATGAAGTATAATTTAATCTATGTTGGACATTCCAGGAGAGGCATTACACTAGCAAAAACGTTAAAACCTGTTCCAAAACTGCATACCCCCTAGAAGACTAAAAAACCGCGGGTAAACCATGGGAAGGATAATTCAAATATAGTAAATTTTTTTTTGCAATGGGAATAAAAAGTTTGTAGTGAACCATTAGTATCAAAGTGGAAGTGAATCAGCCTTTCTGTGCCATAATACAAATTCTATCGATACAGAAAAGTTGCAGGACGTTCCATTTCCATGAAACGTGCAGGCTAAGCTTGCAATACATTGCTCAATGAAAAGTAGGGTTCAATTCAAGATTACCCAACTAATTTTTCTACTGATGCATATATAGACGTGTATGCTTGTTTCCTCAAAAAAAATAGACGTGTATGCTTACAAAAAATGACACCTTGCGATGAGCACTAGGATTCAACCTGTTTTTTGCTCAATCATCAAACTGAGCAAATTTTGTCAACAAGCAGCCCTAGGTGCCTAGATAATTCTGAGCCTCTTTGTGCTTGTAAATGAGATCAAGCATCGGAAAGAAGCGAGAAAAATTCACATATAGTTTCTAAAAGATGTAAATGCACACATAAGCTGTAAGCACAGTTGTTAGCAGAACAGATACTGCATTAACAGCATCGTTGTCCAGGATAGTCATCCCAGAAATCTTTGTAACCGTTGGACCTATTTTGCTGACCACCTACAGAGCAACAATAAAATATTATCATATGTAAGTTGTAAGACAATAATATGCTAAGAAGTCATTAATTTTCAAACAAAGTCAAGCTTGTTAATATATTTTACTGCAATAGACCCCTGCTTGCAGAAGGAGCAAATTCTAAATGATTGTTTATATTTGAAACATCCAAATGTACTCGTTCTGGTCTTGTACAAATATCAGAACTGTTAACAGAAGCATTGAAGAAGCCCTATTGATATTCTACTTTGAACATGGTGATAAAATGAACAAATGCTTTTGTGCCCTTTGCAGTTATCACTGAGTACACTGACTAAACATCTTCAGGTGTTCTGAATCAGAGAAAGACCTTACGACCGATAAGTACTGTCACAATGCACTAGTGGCCTCTCATGCAATCAATGAAAAAACAAGGCTTCCAGAGACCCCAGTAGCACATTACCAAGGTGGCACAGAACAGTTTACCTTCTTCCGAACACTGCAGTACCCACTAAATTGAAGTGTAGCTCCCAGCAATGAATCAATTAGACTCCCAAGCAAACCAGCTGCAGCAGAGATAGGTAGTACTAGGAGCTGCCTGAGTGCCATATCGGACGAACATTCAGTGCTCAACAGTCCAACAACAACGAAAGTGAGACCAATGATAAGGCCTCCTCCTGTGGCAGCAAGAAGTCCTTGTAAGGTTACTCCACCATTTGTACCCTTCCTGACAGGCTTGTAGAGCAATACTGTTATCAGCACACAGATAAACGCTACAAAAAGAGTAATATTCATTTAAGAATTCGCCAGCCCTTCTGGTTACAAAAGCAAGTCATTTTAGCTAATTGTAAAATGACTCAGTTCTTATTCTTATAAGTGAATCAGTTCTTATTCTCATAAATTCAACCCTTCTGGTTACAAATGAATAAGAACTGGCATTTTAGCTAATATTAGCCAATCCCCATTAATGCTAATTGTAAATACTCAGTAGTGCACACAACACAAAGAAAAGGACTCTCAATACTCATCTGTCCTAGTACTCTATTAGATAAGCTTTTCAAAAAAATTACAGTGAGCTGCTACGCCTTAAATTCAACTTCTTTACAAAACAGCATATAACTTTGCACATCAGGAGAAAGGGGTTTCACATGATTGTCTACGAAATGCATGCATTGTGCATTTTGTAAGTGATAGTCTTTGTACTGTATTAGGCCAGGCAGGCATATTATATGCTTACCTGATGAGGAAGTGATGGGTCTTATGGGTTTTCTTAATGTGATGGCTCAGTTCTTATTCTTATATGTTAGTTCAATGCCACAAACAATTTAGATATGGCTAGAAGGGTAGCAAGCCCATGACTTTGGAGTTTGGGCATTTCAGATCATTTGACCAGAAATCAAATATGGTGGCTCTGTCCAATCAAATTGGAGGTGCACAAGCCATGCACAGTATGTTTGACAGATTAGGAAAAACAGCCAGATTTTGCAGCCTGCCATGAACTACATGTGCAATCATAACTGAAGATAACACATGGACAACATTAGTACGTAACAGAGTATATCTTGTCGCATTGAAAAGGACACTTACCTTAAGGGTAGTAATAAGCCTTGGTTGTTCATTACTAAGCACACCGATTTCAGATGACCAAGTATCTCCATTGCAGCAACAGTAGTGGCCAATGATACCACCTATAATACCAGTTATAAGCTTTGAACCATTTGAGTCCAAGCACTGATCTTTCCCTCCGGTCATTAGTGCAAATATCACAACCAGTACAGTGGCAATTGTGCTATTTGCTAGAACTTGGATCCTTTAAGATGTAAAGAGATATAGTAAGGTTGATTTGACAAAACTGCAGCTGCTTTGATATATCTTTTATGAAGTCTGATGACATCCACATCACAAATCAATTATGCATTCGAGAAAAGAAAGGAGAGGTTCATGAGATGTTTTTAGCTTCTGTTGTGCATTTTTCTTTAACTGGGCAAAGAATGTTACCAATTCGAGAATAATTTCAAGAAAACAGATTAAGCAACACATGATTTAATTTCATCAAAGCAATTAAACATGTAAGGCTTGCAAGGAAGTTCCCTAGAATTTATAAGTTATGACATTTTTGGCTTAAGTTGGAACTGCAATTACTGTTCCACTGTACTGTATGCATGCTGACAACAGAGCATACAATACTAACTCTGAACAAAGATAGTAGCGACACATAATTTAGTTTCATCAAAGCAATTAAACATGTAAAGCTTGCAGGGAAGTTCCCTAGATCTTATAACATATAAGTTGGAACTGAAACTACTGTTCCATTGTATGCATGGAGACAACAGCATTAAGTTCTAACTCTGAACAAAGATAGTAGCAACACACAACTGAGGAGGAGGTATGTACTTGCCTACTTTGTAACCATACCAGGCTCTCTCTCTCTCTCTCTCTCTCTCTCTCTCTCTCTCTCTCTCTCTCTGCATCGTTGTATATGTGAGTGGAACACAGAATGTTCCTTTTTTTAGTAGTCACTACTATACTTAGAATTTCTACAGAAATTGATGTGGGCACGTTACAAGAGACAGACAGAGAAAGGACCTGTCCGATTTTTGGCAGTCAAATCCCAGCTCAGGCGCAAAACAGAGAGTACGTAGATAATTCTGGGTAAGATTCGCAAATCCCAGCTCAGGCCGTCCGCCGCCACTCACCAGTTGCGCAGCCCGCCCTCCTTGAAGTCCTCCTCGACGCGGCGCTTGCGGTCCTCTCCGATCTTGGTTACCTTGGACGAGGAGAAGAAGAAGGCCAGCAGCAGCGCCCCGTACCTGTAGCCGCAGGCGATGTGGACCGCCATGACGACGAAGCCGGCGGCCCCGCCCGAGCCGTCCAGGGAGCGGCGGCGGACGGCGCGCACGGAGATGGCGGCCGCCAGCGCCGCGCCGACGGCCGACCGGACCGCGAAGGGGGAGGCGAAGGCGTCGGGTATAGCCATGACGGGGCGAGCGCGCCGGTGCCGCTCCGGGTCAGCAGCACTCAGCAGTCAGCCACGGTTCGCAGCCGGAGCCGCCGGTGGAGAGCGAATTTGTAGAATTGTAGGGGAGTTCGGTGGCCGAAGCGCGGAGATGACTCCCGGATCACGAGGGGCGATTCTCACGTGCGAGACAAATAAATAAACGGAGCTCCATCGGCCTCCACGGCTCACATTAGGCTTGCATCGTGTTTCGTGTATATGGTTGGGCGGATGCAGGCCGGGTGACTTGTGAGCTTGCATGAGTGTTGAGTGGATAATGGTCATGTCTAGATCCAAACGTGCAAGGCAAAAAATGATAAAAGAGTAAAAATTTGACATTTGTCATTTGCCACTTTGGAGTGGTAAATAGAAAATCCTCTCCCTCCTATGCATGACATGTGAATGAGAGTGCAATTATTAGGGCTAGAATTGTCTTTGTATATGTCATTTGCCATTTGTCATTTGCCACGGGATCCAAACACTAGAAATTGACAAAAAAATTACCAACTTTATTTGTCATTTATCATTTGTCAAGGGATCCAAACATGTCCAAAAAGGCGTTTCGCCGGCATAGGCACCGCCGCTGCTCCCGCATGGGCAACCGCGCAGGGCGACACAACGCTGTCGGCCTAGGTCAACGGCGAGGCCATCGCGATCAAAGCCGTAGAAGCGACCAAGAGAGAGCGAGACAGGAGGTCGAGGAGGCTAGTTGGATGGCGCAAGCCCCACACGTCAGCGTGGGTTAAGATCCATTTAGACCTCGATGGAACCCGGAACCAAGTTGTGCGTTTGGTTTGAGGACAAGGGTGGATGTGATATGGCCATCCATGGATTTCGGGATATGGATATCTATGTTGTCTGTTTGGTTGTATAGATGGGACGAACTATTTTTCTGTTTGGTTGGACGGATAAGATTGGATAGATAAGAATATTTGACTAATTATATCTATTATTTAAAAATAACAACTAAATATACACTAATAAATATCCACAAACATTAATCTTGTCATTGTAATCACTAATTAAACATAAAATAAGTTAATTAGCACTATACTAGTCTAATTGTCACACAAAACATGCGTTAATCAACATAATAACATTTATCAAAACTTATCTTGTCATCATAATTACTAATTAATACTATAACATACTAATAATTCTTAATTTATTTGTTAATAACAAATTAGAAAAGCATGAATATGCTCATCTATCATGTTTCTGAGGGCCACGATATCCAGCATCTACCCTTTCATATCATGTATATCCATATTCAGTGACCATCCAACCAAACAAGCCTCGTTTTTAGATATTCGGGATATCAGGTGCTATCTATCGAACCAAACACACCCGACCCAACGTAGCAACCCATTTCTGCAGTGTAACCTGTATGCAGTGACCTAAATTAAAGATAGAAAGTTATGCGGCACACATGAAGTTGCAGTAGTCAAGTCCTCCGTACAATGTTACATCCACTGTTAAAAGTGGTGCACAGCAAGCTACATTCTCTCTGCAAATATTTGGATGGCAAGCGACATCCACTGTTCCACTCGGCAGAAAGAAAAAAAAAGGAATACAGTGCATGTAATCGACTGTGTGGCAACTCCAACCATTAGCTAGAGGGGTGCTCCTTGTTGTGAAGGCTGTGTGGCTTCTCTTTGCTTGGCATACTCAGCGAAAATAACCCAGCCATCAAGGAACTGCAGGAAGACAAAGTTGTGTGAGAAAATTAAAAAAAATCCGAATAGACAATGCTTCCAAAATTAAAACGTCTGATATTACACATCAGCTAACAGGTTATACATTCGAAAAGATCAATGAGTCATCACTTGTTCTTTGGTTGTCATGAAAAAACGATTTTGACATGTTCATATTTCTGATGTCCAATACCTTTATAGGATTATCAGGAACATTCAATGTGGTTAACTTCTTTCATGAATAAAACAGTGAACTTGGAAAACTAACTGCAATCAACCACATTCGCTCACCTTTCCATCCATGCATTTTATGGCCTCACCAGCTTCTTGTACAGTCGCATATTTTACAAAGCCAAATCCTCTGGAGTATCCAGATATTCTATCAGTGATTACTCTTGCTGCACACACAGTGTTATTTCGTCATATCGATATATGGAATTGGCACTTGAAGAAAAAGCGGAGCAATAATTCAATATATACCTTCAATAACCTGACCAAATTTAGAAAATGCTTCCTTAAGTCCCCCGGATGTTGTGCGTTTATTTAACCCTGCATACATGCCTCTGTTACTACAATCACATATCTACCCACATTCCTAGTTTCGCACATGATGAGTGTGTGCTGTGATGATAACAAACAGTGAACCAATATTAATCAATGATGAGACAATACACCTTGAATTTTCCAAACCTCTGTGGAACTATATTTGTATATAATTATTTATTGTTTTGGTGGTGTAATTTATATTTGCATAGTAATAACTTTATGGAGAAAAAATAATCGAACTTCAGCAGAGTTATTTCACGGATTCAGATATCGCTGCCTTTTTCCTTCAACGAAGAGACTGACTATTTGACAGATAACCGGATGAAGTAGTGACAAAAAAAAAATGAAGCTACTAATGCAACCAATCTTGCAATAACTTTTAGCTCCAGCTTTCTTCCATATAGGAAAGTGGACTACCCAAACCAGCACTAATCACTGTCATCTGCGATGTGTTCTGCTTCCAAGCTTACCAATACTTGAGCTTATAAAAGGTCAACTAGTCGACAATCAGTCAGTATGCGCCCGTGCAGTAATTCTCTTGTTCAGAATTTTGCAAATTGATTCAGTTCGAAAGATAAATACTGTTCGAAAGATACAGTATCAGTTTAGGTCATCAGTTATATCAAATTGGAAGTAAATACTGGCTCGCAGGTCTCACTGTCTCAGACAAAAGTAAACAAATTCGCCCATTCCTAATCCTACCGACAACATCCACCGCATGCCAGCACAACAAGCCACTAATAAAGCGCGCAGCATAAGAAACAAGGGTACCCAAGAAACAAAGCGAGGGTTTCTCTTACAAAACATGCAAAAAGGGGGAAACATAGCGAGGTTGGTTGCCTGAGACGAAGAGGTTGTTGCAGGGCTCCGCTGCGGGGCGCGCGGCGGGAGGAGGCGGTGCAGTGAAGGCCGAGACGGAGAATAGCCGCCGGAACCCGGCACGAGCCGCCGCCGCCATTCCGATGCCGAGTCTCCGGAGAATCGGAGGCGAGGGAAATTGCGGCGCGACGGGGGGATCTTCTCGAGATTGCAATGGGCCAGACAGACCCGCATGGCGGCCCAAGCCCAATACAAATACACTGGTCAACAGCCACTCATGCATGGTCAAGCACCCCGAACGGCCCAACCCCAAGGAAACCGCCCAAAGCCCTCGATCCCCTTCCGCCCAAAGCCCAAGGAAACTTACTCAATAATACAGGTTAAACCGAACGACGTGGATGGTTGTAGCGCAACAAGGCAAAATCGAAAGATGGCAGGCGTAGAAACCTGTGGAACAATTGCAAACATGTAACATCATATGCTGATATGCACACAAGTCAGGCAATGTTGTCAAGTAGAAGAATAACGGGATAACAAAAAGGAAGAGGTTTGCTAAAGTTACAATTCCAAATTTACATAAATGAATCACCAAGCCAATGGACACTTTATTACATCGAGCAAGGTATGGCTCTAATTATTTATTATACATCGGTTTCAGAAATCAAATAACAATAGGATATACTGGACAAGAATTTCAAGGTTTTTCTTTCTCAACAGCCATTCTGAAAAATGGCCAGGGGTTCTCTGGATCTAAATACAAAAGACTCCGTTTCTCTCAAGCCTGCAGGAAACTGGCATACTTTGCGCCAAGGAAGAGCCTCTGCACACAGAGCAGTGCATTTTTCCTCACTTCAGTGTTCTCATGATTCATGAGCTTCATGACTCGGTCCTTGGCCTTGAGGTCAGCCACCACGATTCGGCCAGATGGATGGTACTGGAGGAATTGTGAGAGGTCGTAGCAGGCCACGGCAAGAGCAGTGGTGTCGCTTGATGTGTCAATGATTGTCATGAGAACTCGTAGAATCTGCCAAGTTATAGGTGCAATTTCATCGCAACCACAGAGCTGAATGCTTATGAGCCTATCTAATCTAGATTGAATTGTCCAGAATAGCTTAGCTATAAATTTGAGTGTTTAACTACTTAGTCCAATTGTGCAACAAGTTTATTTGAATATTTTCATTCAAGAAAGAACAAGGCATACCTGGAAATCATTTTCTTCGAAATTGTTAATGTTCTCACGCCAGAAACTTGGATCTTTGTGCATTGGAGACCAGTCAAGATGACCAAGAAGAACTTGCTGTTTGTACTTATCAAAGGAACTCAACTTCTTGAGGTTTTCTTTGAGTCCCACCTCTAATTGATTCAGAGCATCTAATAGATCCTGGGTGCATAAATAATAGAAAATTGCTGTTAGTACAAAAAGGTGCAAAAAAAATATACAAGCTCAACCTGAGCACATAATAGACTAGACACATTCCTATTTTTTTCTCAAACGTGAGAGCAAGTGCATCACTACATTAAAGAAGCGATTGTCACATTTATTTATGCTTGCATGAAAATTCACGGGTCCCACATTTTGAAGCAGCAACTACAGGAGCCCCCAACATATCCTGCAGATAAAGATGATTCTAGTGCTTCACAATGCACGATTAACTAACTCTTTGTAATGATACCAAGCAAACTTCTGCTGTTCAATTACCAGGGTTGCCATGTGGGATGTGGGACAGTGGGAGACCAGATCACACAAAAAGGTTCCGGAGACAAAGAAACTACAAGAGGGCTCACTATGTCATTACCATTCAAAGTAATAAAACAAAGAGATGATGCTAGACAGTGAGAGATTCAAACAATGCATTTTCACTTCTATATTTCAGGTGCCCTTTTTTGTTGTTGTTCAGGCAACGTGTCATTTTGTCATGGTTTGACTAGAAAAAATTGTGACTTTGTCTCTTGTGAGTTGTCCTTTTAAATGTACTAGTTGGTTGTCTAAGATTGTTGCCTGAAAATAAAGGCAATGAAATATAGTAACTCTCATGTATTTTAGCAAATTGTGTTATTTTACCTTGACACTTAGAAAACCAAGGTTTAAGCGATATCTTCACCTAAGCCTCGCTACAAGAAAAAAATAGGAAACTACACTAAAAATTCTAGGTACATATATTTTAGCAAACTATGTCATTTTTCCTTGACACCAAGAAAACCCAGGTTTAAGCCATACCTTCACCTAACCTCCGCTACTAGAAAAAAAAATAGTAAACTGAAACTAAATAAAAATTCTAGGTAAAGGGCAACCCTTTTTTACTTACTAAACTGTAAATAGAAAATATTTCAGACAAACTGATTTTCAAAAAGCATATACATGCCATTTTGCAATTCCTACATTTCCTTCAATCAAAACAATGATTCGGATATGAAGATTTGAACATTCGATGCATCATTTTCCTGTGGAATATTAAAAAAAATCCAAAGGTTTGGAGAGCTCCTCACCTCATCAGTCCATGCTTGAGCTTTCAAGTTTTGTACTATTTGTGGCAATCCAAGATCGATCATCTGGGCAGCAAATGCACCCTTTGCCAGCAAATTACGGAAGGATAACACAACAACTCTGACCACCTTCAATTTTATGCATAATGTTAACATTTCTGACATTGAGTAATTACAGTGACATAATATGACATGCAAATTTAGATTTTAGAACATTACCTTCTCTTTAGTAGAGCCCTTGACAACCTCTACAAGTCTTGGCATAACCCTTGTGGTGGACAAATAATCAACTGCAGCATCATAAAAGGATAAAAGCCAGATGCAGAGGCAAGTTTCATAAAGGAGCTGCACAAGAAATAACAAAAAGGAACACAGATGGGGAAGTTAGTTCTAGAGTTGAAGATGAAACAGTTTATGACTGTTATCTGCAATCAAACTGCTAAGACCTAATGAAACAACTCTTCTCCAAGATATCTCCACTCTAGATGCTCAGGGCCAAGCAATCACCTGAATTGACTGTTGCGTGGAAGCTGGAGATATTAAAGGAATGAGAAGCTTGATGCCATCAGCTTGAACAAATAATGTCCTAACATATGGTTCTCTTAGCAAAGTGGAGAGGCAATGGATAGAGGTAGGAATAGAGCAGCTCAGGTGTGTGGGATTCCTCAGCTGCAAAACATATCATAACAAAACTTCAGGACACATGGACAGTGCTTCATAGCATATAACAAATAAAGTGATAATGAACTAAGAAGACCATTCACATTTCTAACCTGTGAACAGAGCCAATCAACCAAACCTCTCAATACATCATGTGTTGAAGTAAGCTTGCTCTTCGAATTAGAAACATTTCCATTTGGAAGCGTGCCATTCTGAAGCTTTGGGCGTGCACTATAGTCAAAGTAAAATAAGATATACAAATAATATTACATGATGAGCATTGGAATACTCGCCAAACTTACCTAATTATATCGGTCAATATCTTACAGCTTTTTTCTTGTACAAACCAGTTGCCTTTCCACAACAATCTGAAAATTATAGTTTTGTTAGCTAAATATGGTGGTCAGAGAATAAGATAAATCAAGGCCTAGCATGGTGTGGATGAACTCTTTCTAGCATGAGGGTATCCTCAAAACAAAACAGGTGACTATTCTAATTATAAAGTCTTGTCATCAGGATGCGGAAGGGGCAATATATGCCAATCTATTTGCTGAACAACGAAATGAGCAGATTCCTTAAATTAATAAGATAAAAAATAAAAGAAGAATTAAACAAGCATAGTACACTTAACTTAAGAAAGGCTCATAAATATCTTCACCAGACAGAGATTGATCATAAAACAGTGCTGTACGCTTAGGATTTGCTGAAAACAAAGGTATCAACAATGTAACATAAATAAGTGATAACCTAATGGTTTAATGATGGAAGTGAAAAGTTTTCATCTGAAAGAAAAAAAAAAGCTGATAAATAGTGGCATACTTGCGAGCATTTCATCAATGAGGGCAAGCACATATTCCACCGTCTCTTCTTTGGAGATGCTCCGCAGGATATTCAGGAAAACTCGTACATATGCTGGCCCATCCTAAAAGAACAGAGTTTTAAGGATCTTTGTGTTATATAAAACTAGTTGAGTAACCAAACATGTAATAGTAAAAGTAAATTCAAGTAAAATATAACATAAACTATTTTGAAGGGCAAGTACAAGGCAAAATAGGCAGTAAAAGTTATTTGTGGGGAAAGAGGAAAAGGGAAATTAGTCAACTAGGTCCTGTTTACAGAAAACCTATGAAATGTTGAGTACGCACCCTATTAATGCACTGGACCAATTCAGGTATTGAGAAAAGAGACTGTACTACAAATATTCATATCTGATATCCTCTTGTAAGCTAAAAGCATCATCTTGAAACACCAAAAACTTAAGGATAAGATGGTTTATTAAAGAGTGAGAAAACAAGAAAATGTGATGCGAAGATGAAGACATCAATAATAACAAGATAGTACCAAATCTGAAAAATGGAAAAGGAAGGCAGTGATACAATGGCCTTTAGTCTTTTTTACCCACACAAATAATTTAGGGTGAAAGCAACTTACCTCCTCAAGCAAAGGAGCTCGCTGGCTCTCCGGTTTGTGGTCATAGCGCCGTAAAAGCTGAAGGCACGTTCCTGAGATAAGCTTAGTTGACATGTAATGCTCCCATGGAATATCCCGCTTGAGAACCTTGATATACAAAACCACAATACAAAAAATAATTAAAAAGAATTATACTTTTCCTTCCTGCTTACGCAATGCAACAAAAAAATCCACAATCCACTTATGCTTGCAACGTTTTTATGAAATGCATCCTAGCCAAGAAAGAAGGCAAGCTAACACATGAAAACTAATATGCCAGTGCTAGAAAAGTGCAATTTAACGCTGCAAAATCAGGTAAACAAGAACAAGAAAGCCTAAGATATTTTCATGGATTGATTCACTAGCATGATAGTATATTAGGCCCGGAGTGTATGCATGAATGCATCTAGCATCATTTTAACACAGCTAAAGCCTAAAGGTGGCTATGTGTTAGGTCATGTCCCCAACCATACAGAAACAGCGGAAGCCAAAAAAATTCTTTGCATGACAAAAATCCCATTCCCATGATAATCACCACAGTTTCAGTTGCTCTATCACTATGGCTCAAGTACCAGATCCGTAGATGACCACAGCAAAACGTCAGCCTAGGATGCAAGTTGAGATAAACTAACTCGGGCATGAGTGGAAATTTTGATATACTTCAAGTAACATTGCAACAGATTTTACAGACTTTTACCGGGAAAGTCAATCAATACACTAGAATGACAATTTACAAAGTGCATCCTTCATACCACACTAGAGCCTATTAATGCGGCCCAATGAACCAGCCCGCACACCCTACAGATTGTCAGATTGTAAACACCCTGCACGCGGAAGCTAGCAAGCATCAACAGTTGAAACGGAAGCGGGTAAGCAACCCGTGGCACTAACCTGCTCGGTGGTGAGCTCGGCGCGATCCATGACGGGGGCAGTCCAAGCACCGTCCGGCCCTGCAATTCAGACCCGGATGAGATCGGAATCCTTCCCCTTCTCGCAACGCTTGCAGATCAGGTCGACGCGACAGATATTAAAAAAAAATCCCGCGAAAGAGCGCGCGCGGAGAGATCGGATTTGTCCCACCTGGCACCACCGGCGACGAGGTGGAGGAAGGATCGGGAGGCTCCCGGCCACGATTGGGGCAATTAGATGAGAACCAGCCGAGTGGCCCGTGGCCGAGTCCCCTCCGCAGTCCGCACCGGTGTGGGTGGGGCCCACGCTTACATGGCCACGTGGAGGAGTCGTGCTCCGCTGCGCCTGCAGAACCTGATGGCGAATTGGCGATGCGATCCACCCCGCAGCGCGAATCTTAGCGACGTTTTTTTTAAAAATAAATAACATCCTATTGCAGGATTTTAGTCATCTGCTCATCACAAAATTCAGGTGAAGTATTTGTCTGTAAAAGTAGGTCTTTCTTTTTTCTTTGTGTTTGTGAACAAGACAGTAGCAAATATTAACCTAAAAAAAGTGTACTCCACATAGGCATGTGAGTTGAGAACAAAAATGTTACGGGATTTTGCCGGCGCAGGCGCAGGCTAACAGCCTTCTTAGTCTCAACCAAAAAGTATGGTACACGTAGACAAGAATAAGTCTGAGGCAGTTCGTCTCCCAACACTAGGATATACGTGGAGAATCTTTTTTGACAACTTTCCCATCACAAGTTGTGGCCACAAGCAAGTCTTTCTTTTCCACGACACGGATTCAAGTGTTACTCTAACATTTTGCAAGTTTTTTTTTCTCCACAACGCATATTCTAAGTGTTCCTTCGAGTTTTCGTTAGACAAGACATTCGGCTCTTCTACGGGAGCTTTCTGACAGTCTGCGAGACCACTAATAACTTTTATATGGACATCGACTGTTGATATGGCGAGCGAGGCAGCCAACTTGAAGCGTTGGGGTCCTCAGGTTTTGTCCTCTTCTTTTGTCTGACAAAACAATAGTTTTTTCTGTAAGAGACTACAAACCTTGTAAGACTAACATGGCCTATGACATATTAGCTTGGTGAGAACGTAGAAGATGGGACAACACACTAGCGTGGTGCATTAGGGAAGCCCTAATAAATTGGTCTGAAATTGGAATCATATTAGGACAAGCATGTGCCTGTATCATAATGTTGGGTTTAGGTTGAGGAATAAAATATTTATTTTTATGAATGCCTTGCTTTTGTATGGGAACTGAAATCAGAACATGCTGAACAGCTGACCATTTTTTTATATAAGTTGACGGAAGTGGAGAGAATCCAGGATTATATATTGATGATAGGCTCCCTAAGTAGCCATGATAATTTACAAACCGTTCTTATTCCATTTGTCCCTAAATAATTATCGTTTGTGTTTTCTAAAAAACATCTTTGAATAAATATATATTAAAAAGAATTAATATTTATGGTATTTAGGCCGCGTTTAGATTCTAAAAAGAGGTGAAAAGTTTTTGCAAAAAAAATTTGCGCCCAAAATGTAAAACACAAAAACTTTTTGCATGTCTGTTTAGATATAGTGAAATATTTTGCAAAACGTGGGGAAAGAGAGGTCTGGCACGCGCAACGATATAAAATATTTTGGTTTTTGGTGTGTTGGGTACCAAATACAAAATATTTTGGGGGGCTATTTTTTGCAAAATTTGGTACCCCTGTTTATTTCTATTTTGCAAAAAAGTAGCCCAAAACGCAAAAAGATTTTGCAAAATGGAGTAACTAAGCAGGGCCATAATTAGTATCATTGGAAAGATCTTTGAATCTAGTTTTTTTAACAAATTTATTTGGAGATACAAATGTTATACGTATTTGCTAAAAATCAAGTCAAACTTGTGGCATGCACACCAACAACGATACTTATTTAGGGACGGAGGGAGTATTTTTGAAATACAGTAGTAGTATTAAACTTTAAGATTACATTGCACTGGCTGAAGTCTGTAACACCTGAGCTCGAACTCCATTGGCTCCTTACCTTGAGCCGGGAGCATAGCTCTTTTTTTTTCCTTTCGAAGGAAAGGCCTTCGCATTCTTAATCTGGTAGGGCTGGACGGCTTTGTTTGCCCTAGCTTGGCGAATCGCGCCCCTGACCGTTCTCGCGAAGTCTTTGCAATGGTTGGGAAACTGTCTACGAAGCTAAGCATATTGCCACGCCGACCATCAAATACGAGATTGAGCCCCTTCTCAAAGTCCTTTTTTAGACCTTATTCTATTTAATAAAATGGAACCATCTTGACGATAACGAGTCACTAGTCTACAACGTAAGCAGATTCCTGAACTGACCCAGCTCTACTTATGCAAGTCCGGCACAGTATTGCTGAACACCAGGCCTCGGCGATCGCTCTGTCCTCACGCGGGAGTCGACCGCCCCAAAGGTAAGCTTCAGTTTCGCACGCAGCAAGAGCAGTAGCTAAAGTTGTCCGGTCTGATCTGAAAACAATGCTGTCTCACCTCTTCCAGATGTGCCAGCAAGTCAGCAACAAAGAATCATGAAAGTGCCAAAATTTTTGCCTAGGATGTGTGGCGGTGGCTGAATTTCCCTGATTGCCTGAACGGACCAATGAGTTTCAGTTTGTATTTGCATTGCATCCCAAAACTGCTGGCTGTTTGTCTCTTCTGTCGTTTGGCAGATTTCACAGACTGTGTTATTATCTAATATCCCCTTTTTTTCCTGGGACAGGCAGCCACATGAAGAACTTGACCCTTGGTGGAGCTTTGTTCTGCCAAGCAAACTGCGCCCAGGCATCTGGATTGCCGTGTCCACTTTTCAGTGCTTGGTACAGCATTCCAGCATCCAGATCTTCGTCGTTCCTTTTCAGCATTGGGCTACATCTTCTGTCTTTCCCTTCATTGAGGTTGTGCTGCCCCCATAATCTCCAAGACTTGCAGGAGCTGCACCGTGGCCTGTGATGATTGCCGAGCCACTACCGATCGCTGCAGTTCCCCTTCATATGCTTGCTTGACAGTGATCTGGAGGGACCTTTCTCGTCGACAGCCCCTGACCGAGATGCATGCTAGAACATCTTCTTCAGTCATGTGCATGGGAACCGCAGTGCTCTTTGAGTAGTTGATCCTTAGCCCCGTGGCCCCTCTGCAAATTGATCAAGCAACGATCTGAGATGTTGGATGTCTTCAAGTTCTCCTCTAACAAGCAGCAGAGTGTCATCCTCGTACTGAAAGAACTGGGCAGCTCTCGTCATCAAGTATCGGGTGGTGTCTTGTGTGCCCAGACTTCTTCATCAGTACCTGAAGAACATCGGCAACTAAGATGAAAAGCTATGGCGAAACAGAATGAAGAGCACAGCAGAGGACCCTGCTGCGTACATGGGTAACTAACAATCTAACATCGCAAACAGAATTCAGGATTAACGGAAGTGGCCACAAAGATACATGACAACGAATAGGAATAGTAAATTTGTTCACAATCACAAGTTCATTCCTTTCAGGGAACTCGCAAGGCCCATTGTGCTGTGTGTTCAACTTCAACACAAACAGTCTTTATCCGTCAGTTTTACCGGTTTTACATGTACTCTTGTTACACTGCCTACACACAGACACTTTACCACTAGACTAGAGTTCTTCCCCCAAAGTCAGGTTTCTGCACTGAAACATGTGAGCTCCATGACCTATTGCTATCGGAATCTCAGTTGCTCGGGACCTCCACAATATTGGATAAGAGGCTCCTTAGCTCCACCATCAGAACATCCTGCTCACCTTTCACCTACACATATATGGGGGACAAGAACAAATTTAACAGTCAGAAAACTCTCAGTAGCAAATGAAGCAGATAGTAAAAGTGTGCAGGCAAGTCTTTTGCAAACAGTTTACCTCAATGGTGAAGACGCTCTCGGCGTAGCCATAGAACGTTATCGTGTTCAGGCTGGTGACCTGGGCATTGTAGCTGCAGAGTGCTTCCAGCACCTTGGTGAAGACGCCGGTCTTCTTGCAGAAGATCCTCAGGTGGTATTTGTATGGCCCCAGAGGAACCAGCTCGATTTGACCCTGCACAGATGTATGTCACAGTGAGTCTGTGAGGGATCAGCAGTACATCACCGCTAAACGTTCAGCTTCAAGTCAGAGATGAACCCAGTAGCTAGTGATTTCAGGTTTTCTGATCTCACTCATTCTAAGAAACTTCAGAGCTTAACCTTTCAGTACATGATAGTTTGATGGTTGAAGTTAGGGTTTTGCTATGGTACCCACAAATGACTGTGAGCCATTCATTTAATTAGATCGAAGAGCTAGAATCATCTATTACTTCCTAGGAGGTAATAGATTAAATAAGTTTTAGATATAAAGATCTTTTTTAGATCTAATTGATGCATGCATGATCTATTAGATATGATGGATCTTTTTATTTTTGCAACTATCGATATAGCATAATTTAGCTAGAGTAAATTAATTATTTTTTTATGCACTATGTACGTAGATACCCAACTTACATGCACGTATATGAAACCTATGTACGTATATCATCAAGGTTTATACATGATAAACCCACTAAAAATTATTTCTGGTACTATTTTGTTTTTGGTGTATAATTTTAACCTTATAATGTGATAGGTTCATCCATATCATAACATGAGAGTGATAGTTGTCATTTTTGCAAATTATGTATACGCGTGTTCGATACTTGAATCCGTATTTGGGCAACATAGGCCATGAAAACTAAAAAAAAGGTATGATGACAATCGCACAAAAGAAATGGTGCAACTATGCACAAAAACAAGGAAAGGGTTGCATGCCCACCTAGACCTCGCATGATTAAAGGGTTTTGATAATATTTTCCTTTTTCAATTAATTAATTAATTTAAAAAATCTAAAAAAAATCAACGGTTCAGATTTATTTAAGATATTACCTCCTAGAAAGTAAAATATGTACCGTAGCATTGCCCTTGAAGTTAACAATTTTATACTAATCAAATAAACAAGTCAATTTGAATTGTACCGATTCAAGCATTTGCTGGGAAAATCAGCAATTGAAAGGTACTAAATTAGTGTCTCCCGAAATCGTGATGAACCTGAGTAGTTCTCTATCAGTTTTCAGTTCCAAACAAAGCACAACATTGATCCTGAAGTCCAATGCTAACGTAACATTTCTCCTTTACCTAGTTGAACTATTCTGCTCTCATTCATTCAAAGAAGATTTCAGGGCTTATCTAGTTGTTAAGGTTTGGTTCAATGTATCTGAAAATTATGATTAACCTCTTACTGTAGTATGTAATTGGTGCTGTTCCCATGCTGAAGTCATAGCCATGCTAACAGCTAATAAACACCATGCATATTCTGATGCTTTCAGAGTCTGAATCAATTAGTTGATATATGGGATTACCTTGTGTTATATTTTCATAAGGCTAGTATCAATCCTAGCGAGATCCTTGCTCTTGCAAAAGATCATGTCATGAAAAATTGCTTGGAACCCACAACTCAGCCCTCCAAAAAGTTAAGGCTAACACCTAAGATCATTTATCTCTCTAATATAGACCAGATTGTTGCCTTTCCACCAGAGTATTTTCCATTCATGAGTTGGCTGGGGTTCAGAGTATTGCATATGAGGTGATGTTGATCCTTGATATTATCTGGCTGAAGATTTGAAGAGTTAAATTTTGAGGCAGAATTTGTTAAATTCAGAGTACACTAGGGTGGATCTGAGGAGCGTCCCCTAGGGTGCCGCTAAGGCGTGTTGTACCGCACAAACTTTTTATGTGATCGAGAAAATTTTTGAGGTAGAAATAAAAGGTTTGCCCATCCACAACCTGCTGCTAGGATCTACTTGCTACTGCAGTATCAGGCCATTGATCGGACTAGAATGAAGATCCGTTTCCTTGCAAACAATTTGTTGAGGCATCTATAACTGAGTTGGGGGATTTTTGCAACCCTTACAGATGCGCCATTATTCTTGTTAATGATGCAGGTTAGCTTATGTGTGGCTATATATATATTCGTCAAGTGGGTTTCTTTTGCTTAATCCTGAGTACTAAACGCAAGAAACTTGACATGGTTCTGAATGTCCTGAAACTAGAGAGTGAGATGGTGATGAACCACATCATTCCACCAACCAAAACACCCATTAATGTTCAGTTCGAAGTCAATTCTTGTTCTTGATTTGAAAGTAGATAACTTAATTTGATTTCCCCTATGTTTAATTGGAACTTTTCTAAAAGGCTAAAAGCTTAATTTGATTGTTCTAAACTCCTCACTGTAATCCGTGTTTTCTTTAACGAAGATTTGAATTGCTAAATTCTGGTTAGCGGTTACTCTACTGCACAAAGTAGGAAAACCTCGTGAGCATGTGCTGCTTAATTTGGGCACCGATAGCTGGTGGTGGTCAGGCATGAGCAAAACGGTTGTTTGACTAAAATTATCCTTGAACTAGTTAAACCATCAGTAACTATCAACTCATGACAGAAGCGATTACCTGATACGGCATGTTTTCGGTGGCAGTGAAGGATTCAGAGCACGACGCGCTGCCCTGCTTGTCCCAGGCGTCTCCAGGCGAGTCGGCGAGCTGGCGCTGCAGCTCAAGGACCTGGTTCTGGAGCTTCTTGATGTGATCGATAGCGTCCGACAGGGTGGACTCCTTGCTCATCTGAACCACCAGCAGAGAAACACATCAGGCCATCGGGGTCTTCACTGGTTGCGGTTGTTTCAGAAAAAAGAAAGCAATTGTCGAAGCTCATGTTGCACTCTGAATGCGTGCATCACCGATGGGGGTGGGGGTGAGGGGAGGAAGAGGAATCATGGCGGCGGGGCGTGACCGTGATCAGCCAAGTACGACGTACCTTGGTGATGTTGGGCACGACGGACCTGAGCATGAGGATGTTGTGGTTGAGCTTGCCGCGCCTCTTGCGCTCGGCCTCGAGGTTCTTGGACTTGAACTCCGCCGGCGGCTGGGCGGCGTCCTTGTCCTCCTCATCCTCGTCGCCCCCGCCGCCGAAGTTGAGCACCGAGTCGACGAAGTCCTCCGCCTTGAGCTCCTCGCTGCTGCGCGCCCTCTGCCGGCGCGGCATTGCTTGGTGCTAGCTGTGCCTCCGCCGAACCACACAAGGGCAACAACAAGGGAAGTTCAGTGCGGCACTGCTCCTGCTGCTGCTGCTCCCCCGGTTTCCCTCACTCACTCACCCACCCGTAGTCCCAACGCCCTGCTAAGGTTGCGTCCGGGGCTCGCGGTTGCCGTGGCTTATAAGGACGGGGCGGCTGGGGAATCTCGCGGGGGGAAGGCAAGGCAAGGCGGGGCTGGAACGCAAGTGGGATGGCGATGGTCCTGCTTGTTGCCTTGCCTTGCTCCCTGGGGACTGCTACGGAGTACGGAGACGGGAGTTGGTTGGAGGGAGGCTTCGGTTGGTTACGCTGGCTGTGGACTGACTGATGACACTGGCTCATCCAGGTTAACTGAAAGATGCCGAGGCTCGTGGCGTGGCTGGGTCATGGGAATTCTTCAGGGGAGAAAGATCATGGCATGGGACTGGGAGGGTCACGAAGATATCCATCTAGGATACACCGATACGACCCGACGCTTCCACCGATACGACCGGACGCTTCCGATACGGAAAAAAAAAAATCAGTGAACCCAGCGTCGTGCGGACTCTAGCCCTATTCTGTTCTGTGGAGCTGTTGATCCGACAAACATTATGGTGTTAGTTTCTAGCCCTATTCTGTTCTGTGGACCTGTTGATCTGACAAGCATTATGGTGTTAGCTTCTCCTGCGTGGTGTAAATTGATTGGATGTCCGAATGTTAATCGGTGCGGACGCGGACGGTCCACACTAAATTTTTTTTTCTGACGATATAGGAGTTGTTTAGTTATTAGTCACACTTTATCATACTTCACCTTAGGCAAGTTTGATCAAGTTGTTAAGTGTTTAGTTGGCAACTAAGGTTATGCATGATTTTTTTAAGCTTCACATGTTATAGAGTATAAAAGTGTGGCAATATTCTCTTAGGCATAACAAAGTGTGGCAACCAATTTGCTAGCCACACTTGTCTAAGGTTAGTTGTAGCAAACTATGGCTAGCAAATAAACATCCCTATGGTACGGGGGCGTATCATGAAAAATATAAAATAAATAAATGAAATTAGTTTCGATAATTCTCGATACACCTCCAATACTCCCCATCTAATTCATTTTTTTTAAAGATCTGGTTGCCCAGCTTTGATATATAATAAGGAAAATGAAGCAGCGGTCATTACAGGAGTTTAAAGAGACACAAGAGAGCTATTATATAATAGGTAGTTGTACAACAAATAGGGCTCCAAAAATACCCCACCTGCAAGGGACCATAGATGACATGTATCATTTATCTCGGTGAACACAACATTCACCAATTTTCTGCAGATGCTGAAGATCATCACCTTGCTTTTCTTCCAAAAGCTCCAGAGAGTCAAAATAGGCAAACTATGCCCAACTTTGTTGTCAACCATTGCAAGATTATAGAACCATCCTTCGAGGTCAGGAACCTCCTTCCACTGGGACGAAATCAAATTCTGACATCCACTCCAAGAAGCAACTAGTACCCAGACCCATTCTACTAAGTCCACAACACATAGCACACTGGTAGACGATGCCACTAAACAACCACACATTGATAACTGAAAAACGCCACCTCCATGCCTACTGAACAGACTGATCACTGGACCTCCATCCATTCTGCATTAGACTCCTCTGCCATGGCTGCAAGGACCTTGGTCAACTTCTTGTTACCCATGCGTGTAGTAGCTCTGATGGCATTGACTGCCTGCTCAGGGAGGTCGCTAGCATACATATCCACGTATGCAGTCACTGCTGCATCTGGCGCTGGACCCTGAGAGTTGATGAAGTCGAGCTCACGCATCAACTTCTGCTGGGCACGCTGGGCTACCGGCACAGACGACGGTCTAGCTGCCAAGCGTAAGCTGGATCTTGTCGACTTCAGGGTCTTCCTTGGTTTCATCGCACGGGAGGTTTTTGCGCGTGGTGGAGGCGACGGAGGCACAGGGAGCAGCGGGTCTGGGATGTCCCGAAATAGCTCCATATAGGCATCAACACACGACTGTTCTTCGACCCCGATGGTAGGCACGGAGTCACTCCCTGTCACCAAGTCGATGTCCATCCTGTTGACATGGTGGGAGATGTCTGCTTCTTCCCCTGCTGGAGTCAAGTTTTCACTCTGGGCAGCTTGGTCCGCCAGCTGGACACCCTTCTGGGCCCTCGCCTCCTGGGCGTCATCAGGGTAGATGTCGAGGTTGGCCGTCGCACAACAGTTGGCCTCCAGCATCATCGGGTCCTGGTGCCCGAAGAAGTGACAAGCTGGAGTCATCGTCATCCTGTGCTGGTCAGTCAACGGATCATGACTCACTGACCCAGCTTGAAGGAGCTCCCGTGGCTCACCCGTCGTATTTTGGCGCATCGGTGACCGAGAGCGACGTCGTTCCCACTTCTCGGCAGTGTGGGGAAGGTAGTCTCTCTCCCTCTGCCCCTTTGTTGGAGAGCGGCTGATGGAACGACCCCGGTCCATGTGTTCCATCTCAGCGCGATGCTCTGGTTTCAGCTTGAACTCCACCATGAAGATCCCGGCTTGTGGCGAGTCACCAAGATGTTGTCACGGAGGACATGCAGCTGGTGGCTCAGCGCATAGGCAACCTCCGGAATACTCGGACAGTACCCATCCTGTGGCGCAGAGGCGACAACAACAACATGGGAGAGCAAGCGGTTTGCCTCACTGGCCATGTTCTTAGTGTCGGAGATGGTAACACGACTCACAGCTAAGCGGTAGGTGGGCTGGCCGGGCGTGTATGCCATCACCTCAACCTTGGATGGTAGCGGCGGGGTGGGGTTGGTGGGTGGTGGATTGTCCGTTGAGGGGTGGCACAACGGTGGAAAGGCTACTCAGTTGTGGATGCTTTCTGGAGGAAAAGTGAGTCTGGAACGAAGCGAGGCCGAGATGAGCTGCCGGCGACGGGTTGTGCAGGAGCGGGCGAAGTGGCCAGATCCCCTGCAGATGAGGCAACAAACTGGATCCCGGCACTGGGCAACTTTGTGGTTGGGGCTGAGGCACCGGAAGCACCGGCTGGCGAGCCTCCTTTTAAACGTGTCTCGGGCTGCCTGGGCAGAGCTCCGAGAGGCATCTCTCGCCAGAGTCTTCGTCTGCTCGGAATCCACCATTTGCAGGGATGCATCCTTCCTCCACCGGTGCTTCTTCTTAGCTTGTTGCCAAGCTTGTGAAGCTGACACATCCTGGATCGCATTAAATCCAGAGCACTCACCGAGCTCCCAGCTGGATCGGGTCGCCATAGCCGGCAGAGAGGCCGCTGCGGGTTCATCAGTCAGTTCCTTGCAGCACCCCAACCTCGTCGAGAGATCAGCAGGCGCAATCAGGATCGACTTTAGCTTGGGCGGTGGCACTCCATTGTGGGGCGCAGCCGGGGCAGGCCCCGAAGGGGGTGGCGTGCTGAAGGAGACCACAGTTCGCCTAGCATCCGCGGAATCGCCAGATCTCGGCGTGGAGGGCGCGACAGCTAAGGACGGGCTCGATCTGGGAGCATAGGCCTCCTTGGTGCTCCTGGGCTGCAGATCCGGTGTTGGAGCGTTGTCTTGGGCATCAATGACGACCAGATTCGCTTCAAAGTCTTCTGCATCCTCCGCATCTCCCCAATCGAGGAGCTCTTCTTCTTGTTCCTCTTCCTCTCTTCCCTGAGTCGCTGGTGGTAGGGGCGTAGGCACTGGCTGAGGGGCCTTCTCGGCTGCGTGGATGGGAGGGGGGCTGGGGTTGGTGTTGGGTGTTGACGCCGTGCGAGACGCCGGCGGCGCAGGTTGGGTGGGCTCTCGCTCACCGGGGCTCTGGTTCTCGCCCATCTGAGTTCTGGACATGATATCAAATCTATAACTATCATCCCATCCAATTCATGGCGCCACAACAAAGTCAAATGGGTGGTAGAAGGACGGAGTGAGGAAGATAGACGAAGAAAGCATAAAACTCGGGCTCTCATGGACTCATGGTGCTGCAGTCGAGCACGGATCGGACTCGGACCTGTCAGGGAAGCTCATGTTTTATGACGAAGAAGACATTAAACTTGGCATATCCATATCCTGTATCGGTGCAACATAGGTTGGGATATCTGGGGCAGATGGACTAGACTACTAGAGCATGCAGTAAGATTTATGTTTTTTTTAGTCTGCTTTAAACTAAGGTGTGAAAACTTTGTAATAATGTGTTTAATTTCTCACGTTCTAGTAGAAATAAAGCCGGATGTTTTATTCCATTATTGAAAAAAATATGTGTGCTCTCGTTTTCCGTTGTTTCCGGTCAATAGCTGCAGGACGCTATTGCAAACGCTCCTTTTTGCGATTTGGTTGCAGACGGAAAGATGTGATGATGAGTGGAGATTTGGAGGTGTGGTATGGTCATCCTACAGTACATACAGCCATACAGGCAGTGCGAATACGATCGTGGGAGTTCTCAAAAGAAAGATAGCGAAGCATATTGCTGTATGCATCTGATTGCAGCAGATCTCTCTCTCTCTCTCTCAACAAACACGAAAGGGTCGCCATCGCCAATTCACCATAGCCGTAGAAATGGCATCCACGGCAAGCTCTTAAAAAGACTGGACCCAATCCCAATTCACCAAGTGCTCTTGGGAGAGCCTGGTGATCGAGCCAAAAACTGGGTAAAGGTACACCTTATTGTTTCAATCGATCAGTAACATCAAAAGATTTACCCAATCCCACAATACAGTTAAATGTGAAAACCATTTGAGCTCCCCCTAACGCTTTGTTTGTTTTTCATACTAATGCGTAATTGTGCTCACTGCTCAGGGCCCAGCTGCTGCGCGGCGCTAGGATTAGGAGGAGGTACTATTTCATCATCCTCGCCTTTCTTCTTGCAACAAACGCATGTCCAAAATTCGCAGTGTCCGTGATGGTAGCCCTTTCCATCGGCGCCCTGGCACTTGTCCACGCATCGCTTGTTCTTCACGCAGTAGTTGTCCCACAGCCGGAAGCACTTCCATTTCGACTTGGCGTCTCCGGGATCGCCGTCTCCCTCGAGCAGTGGTGACAACTCTCTTGCTGAATCGATCGAGCTCATAAAAAATCAATCAGTTCAGCCATTTCACCGACCAGCTATTCGATTGGTTACCAAAACATCGATGAGGTATTAATATTATACAGGCATCAGAGTTTCAGAGACAAGATATATATATATATATATATATATATATATATATATATATATATATAATATACCTGATGACAAGGCGATCAGCATCAAGAGGCAAAAGCAGAGCAAGGCCTTGCTTCTTGTTCCTGCCATTGCTTTCTACGATACTTGCTAGATCATAGATCTGCTGTTTACTCTCTTTTTTTTGTACTTAATAAGATGCAGGTTGGGATGGGTATATATAGTCAAAAGGATGAGGTTGTATAGTTGGAAGTGCGCCCTGCAGATTAATGTTATCTAAGAAGTGTTCGTCCTGGTCTGGCCGTCTGGTGCATGAAACCGCCAGTTAATAATGGACCACCTTATTATTTCAGGGAGATTTGTGTGAGGGCTACGAACGCTAGTTTATTTGAAAGCTTTTTTGGTACAGCAGAATTACTTCCCTCCGTGATCCTATTCGCTGCAAATCAAGAATGCATTGGTTGCAGATGTCTTCAGATACCAAACTGTCACGCTTAAACATTAGTACCAAAACAATTCCCAACCTTGCCCTTAAATATTACTCCATCCATCCTAAATTATTGGTCACTTCAGCTTTATCCTAATTAAACTTTTCTATTTTTATCCAAATTTCTTTAAAACATGTTTTAACATATATAACGTTTCAAATAAATGCATTACCATGACATAAGTTTAGGGAGAATTTAGTGAAACTAGTTGATGCCGTTGATGTTCAACACTTCTCTATAAGTTTAGTTAAAGTTAAGTTTAACTTAAAACAAAACTAAAATGAACTATGTAAGGAATGGATTGAATACTAGCAAAAAATTCAGAAGTTTGGTTATTTTTAGAACATCAATTAGGAGAATAACCAATTGTATTAAAAAGAATCTTAGATTGGGGGCTACATCAACAAACACCTCAAGGGTAAACTCAACAACAACAAAGGAAACCAAACAACAACCAAAAGTTTTGGCTAAGTTGGAATGTGGCCTCAACACGTGGCCAAATAACAACATTGTGGTATCGTAAGTTGTATACCATTAATCTAGGACTCCACAAGCCCCACATCGCTGCCTATCGGTCACCACATTGCATCGCCAGCACTAGGCAACAAAACCATAAAGTCAAAACACCATCATGACCACTCGTGTCGTCGCTAGTTGTCATGATCCATTGCCATCCATGTAGTTGCCAAGCTTGTCGAATCCGCTCATATGAAACACTTCTAGCTTAACTGTCCAAACAAACACAACAACACAACACTTATTTGTTTCATCGTTGGTATTATCTGAATGATATTCAATAGCATACATAGTTGGGCGACGCAATCTATGAATGTCATGAGAATCCTTCAAATGAGTTTCAACATTAGCGACCTTTTTCAGCAACTGATTAATGTAAGAAACTCATAATGTTCAAGTTTTTTTAATATTGGAGTGCAAACCATCAAGAGCCAGATCTCTTCCCGGAATTGCCACACTAAAGCATTGGTTCTTAATGTCTCTAAAGCGTTCAAAAAGTCAAGGATGAATTCCTCACGCGCTTGTCGAACCAATGTTAGATGTGATAATTAGTTCAAGTAACTCTATTATTAAAATGCTCATGAAATCATTATTCTAAGTGAGCCCAAAAACTAATGGAACAAGCGGGTAAAGACATAAACCAAGACAAAGTTGTATCAACAAAAGACTAAGAAAAATGTCGAACATTCATAAAATCCAAGGTACTAGTTTCACACATTTGAGCAAGAAACAAACTGATGTGATCCATAGTAGATTTACTATATTTAGTCTTCAACACTAAATTTATAAAAATACAGTACCCTCCACCATCAAGAGCTTTCAAGAAATCAAAATGCGAAGGATACGACTTAATATGTAGTCTTACTTAGCTTAATTTGCACGCCCAAGCTACTTTCAATAGATTTGGATAATTCATCCCTAAATAGATTCAAAGACTCATTAAAATTGGTAGAAGGAGCCACAGGTGCACTATTAAGCATATTGACTCAATGACTTTGATAAGTTATGAAGAACCATATTGTACCATGTTGAAGACTAGTTCACTGTTGGTCTGTTATCGGTTCATGTGTTATGAGATGAATTCAAAGTAAAAGTGACAATTGGTTGTTCTAACCCCACCTAAAATGTCCTTATCGGTTTCAATAATCAAAGTAGCCATTTTGGCTTGGTTAGTTTGCTTCATACATGCTTTGATTCTCATAAAATTTATAAGGCATTCCATATTAAGGTTGCATAAACGTTGATTCACTAGTAGGTGCCTCAGCACAATCATCTTCTTACCCTTCAATCTATCAAAGCGCGACATGATCATATTAACGATGGTCATAACCTTTACCTCTGGTGTAGCGGATGTAGAAGCGGAGGGATCATCGAAGATGGGCTCATGGTAATGGATAACCTTGTGAAAGGATCAAGATGCCCAAGATGGGGGGTGAATTGGACTCTTTTTAACTTCTAAACAAGAATTAAACCTATAAAGAACCAATTAACCTCCTAGTGCCTACCGCTTGTGTGCCCTAGCTAGAAAGCGGTAGCAAGCCAAAGGAAAGCGAAAACTTCCTACACAATTCTAGTATGAAATAATGAACAAGTGCGGAAAGTAATGCGGTAATAAAGAGCTAAGAAAAAGAGATGCTTGACACGGCGATGTTTTGCCGAGGTATCGAGGAGTCGACACTCCCTCCTAGTCCTCGTTGGAGCACCTCGCAAGGTATAGCTCCCCCTCAATCCCGCGCAAGGGATGAGTGCTCTCTACGGGCTGATTCTTCGCCACTCCGGCTCGGTGAATCGCCCACAACCGATCACAAACGTCAATGGAGAAGGGCCGCCGACAATCTTCCGGCGATCACCTTCCTCCGAGCACCACCGGACCGTCTAGGTGATGTCGATCACCAAGAGTAACAAGCCTCGATCTTCGCTTGACTCACTCAAGCTTCACAACTAGAGGATGCACACTTGAACTCTTGGAGGAACTAGAGAGAGGATGGATGAAATCGCGAATCACTCTCTCTCTCTAGGGCTCTTGCTCTCTTCCCGACCTTCTCAACAAACTCAGCAACTCAAATGAGCAAAGGCAAGGTGGGAGAGAAGTGGGAGGGGCTATAAATAGACCCTCTGAAAACTGCCTCGGGCTGGCAATTTAAGTTGGCGACGGACGGTCCGTCGCATGCCCAACGGCTAGTTTCTGTTCATAGTTGAGGCGACGGACGCTCCGGCGCCTAGGCGACGGACGGTCCGACGCCTCTGTCTAACGGCTAGTTCTGACACACTGTTCCCAGCGACGGACGCTACGTCACTGGGCGACGGACGCTCAGCCACAGCGTCCGACGCTGAGTTCTGGCTAGGGTTGAAAAACACCCTATCTGGAAGGTCGACGAACGCTCTTCCCAGCGTCCGACGCCTGGCCGACGGACAGCGTCCGACGCACCCTGAAAAACTTAGCCAGAAAACAACCCCTCTGGAAGGCCGACGGACGCTGTGGACTCAAACACCCAGCGTCCGGCGCCCCTGCCAGGAGCGTCCGACGCCCAGAAAACGATTTTGACAACTCTGTTTTTCGTCGCGATGAATAAGGAAGTTGTTCTAGGCTATCTTATGGTCACCATAGGCTTGCTTAGAGCTACGGAAGTCAAGTGTGCACCACACCTAAATCATGAAGCTTTTCTAAGTCAAGCTACTAATCTCAACCCCTCTTGATAGTACGGTCAAAGGTAAAAAGAGATGCCCTATCTAATTGTAAGTGCCCTTCATCTCCTTATGGCACTTAGCCTATCATTCTAGGGTCTTCATCATGTCTCCTTAAAAAACGAAACAATATCCATCTTGGGGGCTAAGTGATGACCATTAGAGCCCATTCTCCTTGATCACTATGGCTAGGCTACGCATAGCCTCTGCAAAACACACGTTAGACATAATAATCTCTAATCGTTGTTAATCACCGAAACAAATAGGGCCATGATTCTTCACCTTGCCCCATTGATCTTTGGTGTAGCTCGAAAGGACCTCTAGACCAGCAAAAAGCTTGGCTTGAATCTTCTGGCAAGGGTCCTCGGGAAGCTCCTTGATTGATGTTGGGTTCTGAACGTTCTACAAGTTGAAGGGTTAGTTTGGAGCACCAACCTTTGTCTCACTATCATTCGACATGTTGCTAGTAGATACATTCTTTTTCTTCCCCCATCGGAGTCACTAAAAAGTGTGTTGATGTCAAATCGGATCACACACTAGCAAGTGCTAGATGCTCGAGGTTGCACATGACCTAGCACACAACAAGAACATAGTAATTTAGCGAAACTAGCTAGCAAGTCGGTTAGGCCGATTCGAAGCCCGTTCTTCGCTTGGTAGACTCTTGAACACCTCCTGGGAAGACCCATTGAGAAGAGGCACAACGAAGTTGCTCTAGGGTCGGCGAGTCCATCTTGAACACCGCCAAAACAATAGCATCAAGAGACATGATGAACAACAATGATAGAGAGAGTTAGGGCAAAAGGGCTAGTAGATGTGTTTTATGACGATTGAAAGGTTGATTCTTGAAATAGCCATGACCCTCTCGTTTACATAGAGAGAGGTGGTCTTATCCTAGTAAAAACATCTTCTGAGACATCAATTTTTCTATTGAAGAAAATAGATCAAGACAAAGTTGGAAACAAAACCGGATGAGAAACACAAGACGGTGTTCTCAGGCCCAGATAGCCGTGCCAAGTAGCACAGAGTAAAACCGGCCTGGCTGGTTTGACAAAATTGGTACAAAACCATTTTTTCTTTGTTTGGACTTTCATTATGTTGTTCCAAACATATTTCTTCGATGTTTTGATGGTAAAGTCCAACGAGTAGACTTGTCGGCTAATGGTTTATGTGGCTGATAAGATGGATGAAATATTTTTTTTGTTGTAAGTGAAAAATATTATATCATAATTGGTAAACCGAGCTGATAAGTTTATGGTAAATCGAGCTGATAAGTTTAAGCGAATAAGGCGACTCATCTTGTTAGCACATTTTTGCTGTCAATAAATAGTTCGTCCGGTATTTGGGGTGATAACACTTACGATATAGCTTATTATTTCTCAATCGATGATATCAAGATAAAGTTGCCCACGCGCTATACTCCCAAACCATCTGACCTAGCTAGCTTCTAGCTACCAGTTTTGTTTTCGTTCAATAAATATGCATGCATCGGTCATCCCGTAGCCCTACGGCCTACAGCAGAGGCAGAACAGGTTTACACACACTACTACAGATTTGCAAATCCGGTCCATCACTGTCGAATCTGGCAAAACCGACAGTGATGAATATTCACTGTCGGTTCCAGCCATAAACCAGCAGTAAAGGTCCTCATCACTGCCGGTTCGAAATTTGAAAAATCAGTGAAGTAAATTGATTGTTTAAGCTACTAAATGAATTCAAATAAAAAAGTTGTGAACTACAAAGTTTCATAACTTTTCGAGATCTACAACTTTTATGTATAGAGTTTTTTCATCCGAGGTCATTTACAAATATTTGAATTTCAAATTTGACACATTCGAACATATTTTTCGACCACTAAAAGATTTCAAATGAAAAAGTTATGAACTACAAAGTTTCATAACTTTTCGAGATCTATAACTTTCATGTAGAAAGTTTTTCCATCTGACGTCGTTTACAAAAATAAAAAAAGTCAACTGTACAGGTATATCAGTGTCGGTTCCAGCCACCAACCGGCAATGAAGCTCCTCATCACTGCCGGTTCGTGGCTGGAACCGACAGTGATATCATGGTCACTTTCACTGCCGGTTCCAGCCACGAACCGACAGTGATGAGGAGCTTCACTGCCGGTTCATGGCTGAAACCGACAGTGATATACCTGTACCGTTAATTTTTTTGATTTTTGTAAACTACCTCCAATGGGAAAACTTTGTACATGAAAGTTGTAGATCTCGAAAAGTTATGAAACTTTGTAGTTCACAACTTTTTCATTTGAAATCATCTTGTCATCAAAAAATACGTTTGAATGTGTCAAATTTGAAATTCAAATTTTTGTAAACGACCTCGGATGAAAAAACTTGCTACATGAAAGTTGTAGATCTCTAAAAGTTATGAAACTTTGTAGTTCACAACTTTTTCATTTGAAATCGTTTAGTGGCTCAAAAGATCAATTTACACTCGGTTTAGTATAGAATACAAGGAAGTACTACTGAATCTAGACATAAATGAGTCATGAGTAGAGTGGTAGAGCAGGTACCGCGCAAGGCTGAGGTCTGAGGTTCGAATCCCCAGCGAAAAAATGCGCGACATGCGACTTGCAACGAAGACGGGCGGGTTCTTGGCGGCCTCTCCTAGAATTTGAATATTTTTTTCGATTTTAAAAACACGATTTCTTCTGGACATCAATGACTGCTGGTATGCGAGCGAACCATCACTGCCGGTTTGACATAACCGACAGTGATGTGACGATTTCTTCTGGACATCAATCACTGCCGGTTTGGCATAACCGACAGTGATGTGACCCCTCATCACTGCCGAAGTGGTTGTGTTGGTTCAAAATACGGCAATGATGAGGAGTTTTGAACCGGCACTGTTTTACTATTATATAGTAGTGACATCTCCAACTGTTGTTGTCATGATCATCATTTAAGCATGGCTTCCTACAGTGGTCGTTCTTGAGGCAGCCGAGGCCAATCGCCGGCACGCAGCACCTCGCCTCCGACATAGCGATCTCTTCTGCGCCAGTGAAATGAACTGTAAATTATTACTATTTGGTTCTTCGTTACCAAAAGACCTGTGACAATTAATTTATACCTGATGACAGCGCAATCAGCATCAAGAACCAAAAGCACATAAAGGCCTGGCTTGTTCCCGCCATTCTTTTCTACTTTGACTGGAATGTAGTTTTTCAGTCTTATTTTGAGCTGCAGGTTACGGCGGGTCTCTCTATATATAGTCGAGACGGATGATAAGTAGGGAATGTAATGAAATTGGAGGATTTCTATAGAAGAACTCCGCTCCCTGATCGTACACTTTGTAGTACTAATTAATGTTTACCTTGGCATGAGATGTCTTCTAATGCATACCACAAATTTTCACTAAATCAGCTATATTGGTGGGGAATGAGAGAATACTCGTTCCGTTTCAAATTATAAGATATTTAGTTTTTTAAAATACATTACATTAATTTTACTATGTATCTAGATATAGTATATATCTAAGTATATAGTAAAAAGTGCATATCTAAACTAAAATGTTATGATTTAGAACGGAGAGTGCAATTCATAAGTTATACCATGGGATGTCACTGTACAACAACACAGTAGGGCCATATTGTTATCGGTGAAAATCTCTAACTTATATACAAGTTGTATCATTTAACTTATGTACAAATTTCCTTTCTAGTAGCAAACTGTATTGTTTAACTTACAAATTAGAAATTAACATTAAGCTAGATCACTGCCCTGTGAGTTTTTTTCTTCATTTTTCTTCGTGGACCAAAAAGAAAGGAGGACGCTGAAAGAGAATTGTATTACGAGAGAAGCACATAGATTAACCCGCTTCAAATATGAAACAGATCCGACAGTGCTCAACCTGGGCAAAATACCCGATACCCATTACCCAAACCCGAATTACACGAACCTGAGGTACCCGATCTAAATTCGGATACTGATTTTGATTGCCCGAAATTAGTTTGGGTAATTCGGGTAATATCTCTCGGTACCCAAACTACCCGAACTACCCAAAGTTTTATATGGTTATAGAGAGATGTGCAAGTCTTTAAGTATTTAAGATTATTTTTATTTTACTTTACGCCATCCAAGGAGGGTTGGGCCCCACTCCTTGTTGTAATATAAACCTTGCACCTTATACAGTTATTAGAGAGACTAGTGAGCCCCCCGCGCTTTGCCGCGGGTGGTAGGAAGAAGCGTAACTGGAGCTGACAGTATGTAATCTGGATATAGTCCTGCATTTTCATATTTGATATTTGACGATTAAGATACTAAAACACCTAGTATCATAAAATGAACATGATCACGTCTTATCAAATCCTAGGCGTATACGGAAGAAGCTATTGCCAATAGCAGCAGTAGGTTAGTTAGTTAATACTATTAAACAGAGTGGTAAGAAATGTGAGACAAAAGATAGGCTGGAGGCGCCTGTGGTACTAAACCTTCTGATACGAAGGTCATGATTAGTCACACATATCTAGCTAGATCTATAATGTTTCTGTTGAACTATCCAATATAATTAGAATGTTAAAAGGCGGGCTAAAAGATCATGATGCAAGGGAAAGGTGGGAAGCTTCTTGTTCATCCGGCAGGCTGTTGTCCACTGTGATATCTGGGGAAAAAATATAGTCAATGTACTTAATCTCTTTAGATATGCAATGGATTCGTGAGGATTTTTTGTAAAGAGGTTTACAATCTGCTCTAGATTGTGCCGAAAGTAATAAGTTGTAATATAAGCATGTGAGTGGTACAGAGCCATACGGTATGCAGGATATGTGAAGTGAGGCATTGGGTGTGCAGCGTAACTACCTTGTTGGAGTAGAATTAACATCGTCGGGTTAATATATCCTGAAAAATTTCACTGTATACTACGTTCTGTAGCTTTGTTTCAAGTCCAGGTGGGTTGTTTTCAATGAGCACCCGAAGTCCTTTTGGTGATGTAACACGGGACAAAGCCACATAGAGTTGGCCATGGGAGAATACATGGCTTGGCAGGTAGACACCAACTTTACTCAGTGTTTGTCCCTGACTCTTGTTTATTGTCATAGCATATGAAACACGAACCGGGAACTATCGTCGTTTAATCTTGAAAGGCCATTTCGGATCAGTAGAGACTGAAATTATCCTTGGAATATAAGCTTTGGATCCTGTAGCCTTTCCTGTTATTATTTGGGCCTCGATAATCTGATGAGTTAACTGTGTGACAATAAGCCTTGTTCCATTGCATAAGCCTTTTGATGGATCTAAGTTTCTAAGGAGCATTATAGGCACACCAACTTTAAGTCGAAGCTGACGATATGGAAGACCACTCATGGAAATTGTGTTCAGGAATTCAGTAGGATAAAGGGACTCAACAGTGCAATAGTTAGCAACAGTATCGTCGATGCTATCACAACTATAGTAAGACATTTCCTTAGTGACAATTTGGCTAATGATTTGTGCATTTATGCTGGCAGCCACCTCATTTGTTGGAGCCAAAATTGCTCTTTCACATAGATAATATGGTGTTCCATGTGTATATGGCCCTGGCCCATAGACAAAAGAGATTAGACATGCTAGGTTCCTTTGTTCCATAGGTAGCATGAGGTATTCAGGGATTTCAATCCAAGTAGCATCTGGATTGTTAACAATGGTGCAGCCTTGGGCGATACCATCACCAACATTGAGAAGCCAGTGGCTAAATTGTTGGAGCTCAAATTTGTTGGAGTCCGATAAAGTTGGACATTGTAGCCTCATGTTCTCTGTCAATTCAAGAAGCATGCACTTGTGCCATAAATAGGAACGGGTGATGGAAGCATTAAGTATATGCTCTTTCTTTGCATTAGGGATAACAGGAAGAGTTTGTCGGAAATCACCGCCTAAAACCATTGTTATACCTCCAAAATGTTTGTCTCATGACATAATATCTCGAAGAGTACGATCAAGTGCTTCAAACAAATGCTTATGATTCACAGGTGTTTCATCCCATATTATGAGTGACGTCTGTTCAATCAATGCAGATAGCTTGGTGTTTTTCTTGATGGCACACATGGAGTGGTCTTGGATGTCTAAAGGAATCCTAAACCGTGAGTGTGGCGTACGACCACCAGGCAATAGTAAAGCTGCTATACCTGAAGAAGTAACTGCTAGAACAATCTTGCCTTGCACTCTTATATTATTAAGCAAGGTAGTCCATAGAAATATTTTCCTAGTTCCTCCAAATCCATAAACAAAAAAAGTCTGACCACAATTGTCTTGGACTGATTGATATATGGTATGATAAACTTGTTTCTGGGTATCATTTAGTTTGCTAAGCTGTTCTGTTGCCTTTTGTAGTGTATGATCAGAGGCATAGGCAAGTTCATCCAATATAAGATTGTTCTCGAGTATATGTGACAGAACCTCTTAAGATAGGGCCCACTTGCCAGGATTAATAGTCCATCCGACTTAATCCCAAACAAATGATCCAAACCTTAATTAGTCCGTCAGGTGTGACGCCACTTTACAGCGGGCCATCCACCTCTTTCCGAACAGGATCTCCTCATTACAAACATTGCATAAGTAATACAATAATTCAATTTACATCAAAGTAGCGAAAATTTAAAGTCATATTACAAACCATAAGTTTTGAAACATAACTTAGTGTCATACGATATTATTACATCAAGCGGTGATAGAGTAAAAACAAACAACCGAAGTACTCTTGCCCAAGAGTCAAGCAAAGACAACTAATCTTCATCATCCTCCACTGAAACAACGGTCATGCAGCACGAAGCTACACAGACCGGATTGGGACCTTCATCTGCAACAGGGGTTAACAAACCCTGAGTACGGGAGTACTCAACAAGACTTATCCGACAAGAAAATATTTGGTGGACAAAAGATATGCAAGTCATAGGATTTAAGGGGTGGTTTGCAAGAATCAAATATTTTGCATAAATGAGCATTTCATAAAACAATTAAAGTTCAATTATTTTGTTCATAAGGTTACTCAGGTACCGATCTAGATGTATGATCGATAACAAGGTAATAAACCATCCATGAAAGGGACCACCAAGTATCCAATTTAAGTTTCATTAACTACGTTGAAAAAGAATGAGTCGAGTCTCCATATCCGAGAAGCACGATGATTCGAATCGATTAAACCCAGCTGGGGATTCCTAATCACACGACATATGCAGCACTAAAGCACGCATACGTCTACCTTTCCCCGGATCCTCCATCCAAGACCGGAGTTCCGCCACCCGAGAGCACAATACACCTCCATCCAGTTTCTCGAACTTGGAGGGTACACACTACTCTCGCCATCTCTCCACTCCCAGTGCGGGTTAACCGTTCTTAGCCTGGAATAGCCGGAGTCTAGCTTCCCGAAGTATATGACCAGTACTCCAAATTCTCGCTCAATGCCAAGATCAACGGACGGTCCCTAATGACATAGGCGGAGAGAACACGCTCACAAGATATCCACATCTGGTGGCTCCCAAACACCGTGTCCGCCCGATCCCGATTATTACTTCCATCATCCATCATTTCCTTTTTAAGACATAGCCATTTACCGCAGCAATCCGCTATTCTTCTCAAAACCATAAGCATTGCCGAAGCAATCATGTTATCGCCTATTCTTGCAGATGACAGGAAATTATCTGACCTTATCGGTCTAAGCCTTGGTAAACAACATAAAGCATCATTCGTATTTTTAAAACGGTATCAAGGTACAGGAATAAATAATTCAAGGTAAAGACTATGCATCAAGTAGGAATTTATTTAAATAGTAACCATGCAATAATTAACCATAAGTGTATTTAAAGAAAACTTTTAAATACAAGGTAGGGTTTGAATGCACCGGGGTTTGCCTTGGTTGGAGGGATACGCAAACTCGGGCTCAGATTCCACAACAGAAAACCCCCCTTCACCAGGGTGGTTATCCATCCCAACCAACGAGATATCTACACGATATAATGCTATGCTTAGATGATGCTTGCAATGATAAACATGATGCTTACAACATTCAAGCATGCACTTAAAAAATGAACAAAACAGATTACAACCTTGAGTATAAAACAAAACTAAAACAGATTACAACTTCCCTTCATGAATGAAAACAAAACTAAAGCATAAAACAAGTTAATTAACCCTATTTAACTTGATTATCTAGGTTAATAATTACATCCAAAAGAACTGAGCAAACAACACTAAATCAAACATGTCTATACCGTGGTTGTCACTGGATAAATGACCATTAGCATCAAACAACACAAAATCACACAAAAACTAAAAGGATTAGGGTTTCTATTTAATTAAAACCTAATTAACTAATTAGTCATGTATAACAGATCATCCAAAAATTCCCAAACTTTTTATACAGCAAGGTATCAGTGTAAAAAGGTTACACAAAAATTCCCAGAATTTTTGAAACAATATACAGAGCATGAAAAATCATGGAAAAGTCATTTTTCATTTACTTTGAGCATTTTTACAGGATTAAAAATGTACTGAACATGGACATGTTATAATTTCATTAAATACTACACATCACAGAGAGCATACACAAATTTTTGCAGAATTTAAACATGCACAGACTTAAACATATGAAAATAACAAAAGTTACTACTGTGCAAAACAGGAAATTAGAAAACCCTTTCGCTGCTCTCACTGACACCTGGGTCCCGCATGTCAGTGTCCCCAAAATAGAGCAGCGGCGCCGGCAACCAAAGAACACGGCGGCGCGTCGCCGCCGACGACCAAACGGCGCAACCAACATTTGCGTTGGACTCTACGCGCTGCCCCGAACCCAACGAGGTACGATAGAGCCACTTCCATCCCTCAGACAAACCCTCGCCGGCGACATCCGCGGCGGCCCGAGCTCGGTCGCTCGTGCGCCGGCGAGCACAAGCCGTAATCGGCTCAACCAAACACACCAACGAACTCAGGAAGCTAACGCGAACACAACGCACCAAGAAAACGAGATTAAAACCTACCGCACCGACCTCACCGACGGCAATGGCGGCACTCCGCACGCGGCCGCACATGCGCCGGTAAACACGAGCCATAATCGGCTCTACCAAGCACCCCAACAGACTCAGCGGCCCCCAAACAACGCGAAGCGCACGCAAAACGAACCAAGAGCTAACCGCAACACCCTCACCGACGGCCATGGCGGACAGCAAAGATCTGCGCGACATGCGCCGACGAAACTGCGCACGTGCTCGAACAACCAACACCGTGGACGGACTCACGACGGCTAGGCGAAGCTAGCGCAAGACTCGAACTCGAAAAAGATCAACTACAACGTCCTACCGACGAGCGCACCGTCGCGACGGCCATGAACCGCGGCGGCGCGTCGTGGACAGAGCCTCGACGGCTCGATTCAAGGACAACCAAGCGCGCGGAGAGATCGAGGAGCTCACCCCGATTACGAAGTGCTCGTAAACGTGGCCGGAGGTGAAACAGATGGTGCTGGCGACGAAGACCGTGCTGGCGGAAGAAGGAAGCCGAGCGGCAACGACGACGTTCCCGGTGCTGCAGTCCACCAAAGAAGGAGCGACAAGGCCGACGAGGATCAGTTATGAATGAAGAAGACAAAACAAGAAAGAAGAAGACAATGCGGCTCCTGGATAGCCGGGAAGACGGCGGACCAGAGCGGCGCCGCTCTCGCTGGAGCCGAGGAAGACGAGGTTGCGCCGGGCAAATGGGGACTCAGCGTCTTCAACCAACTCGTGGGGGAGGTGTACTAGGTCAAGGCGAAAGCCATTGCGGTGGATGGAGAGCTTGGCAGTGGCTGGAAAGCTCGCGCGAGCTCGACGACGATGGTGGCGCACTCGGCGGAGCAGAGCAGAGCGAGAGCACGACGTTGCAGCGTGGAAAGAGGAGCAAGGAGGGCACGGTGTCCCGTTTTGAAGACGGCAACGGCTCCGTGACATTGCCACACACGACAGGACTTGCGTTGAGGCCAGGAGGCGCATGGTGGCGTCGGTAGGTGACCGGCCAGGTGTCGGCGCCGAGCTCCACGCCGCCATGCAACTGCTCGATGAAATGCCTGAACTGCCCCTGAGATTGTTTTGCAAATTGCTCAAGCTTCCGGGGGTTTTCATGAAAAACTTTGAATACCAAAGTTGCTCAAAAAAATCATGATCTACAGTTTTGTCAATACACACTTTTTCAAATTCGGCCTAGAAATGAAAATGCATTTTTGAAATTTGAAAACCTTTTAAAAAGGATTTACCCCCTTTTCAATTACTCTAAAAACTTGAATAACACTTGAAAAACTGTAAACACAACAAATGCAATTCAAACAGAGCTCTACAACTTTACTTAAACAACCATATACAAATTCTTTTTAGATTTTGAAAATCATGTTTAGGGTTTGATTTAACCCCTCTGGGAATTAGGGTTTGAAACAGAATTTGAAATTTTGAATTTGAAAACAGGTTCAACATTCAAACAATTGAATCAAACTCAACCAAGTAAACTCATTTTAGTTCCATGCATAGTAAGGTTCTCAATCAAGTGAATGATGCTTAATGCATAAGATGACATGATCAATTTTTAATTAAGTGATTAACACCAGGGGTGTTACAGTATGGAGTAAGCACAGTGATCTGGTTGTGGTAAGCTGAAATGATGGCAATGTATAGCCTGCATTGCTGAGCAACTTCTGCAACTCAAGTATGACATAAGATCTAATATGCAGCTCGAGTTGTGGTAAGGAAATGCCTGCTGTTAGGTGACTGGTCTGATACCTTATATCATCTCCCATTGCTTGCAAGTGGTCATCAAATAACTTGATTGGATTTGCTACTTGGCAAAATAAAAGTAGTGTTACAAACAACTGTGTTAACTGATATGGAAGCACCCAATGTGCCGCATCTGACATAGCATGGGACCATTCACGATCATCGCCTAGCAATCCCAATGCGTCGCATGCATCACGGAATGTGTGGCAGCGATTACCACCAACAGTTCGTATTTCAGAATAGGATCTTGCTCCCTTTACTATATGCAGTAACATACGCAAGTAGAAGCCATCTCCTTGGTTAGGTCCGACATTAGCTATTCGACCAACCTTGATACAACTATTCTGACGTGGAGCCCAGAATTTGCCATTAGTATGCCAAGTGAAGTGCTCAGGGAAGTCAGCATAGGTGTATTGCCAAGCCTCTGGATAGAATATGTTAGCATGGAACCATGCTGTTAATTTGGTGGCAGTGTTACGTGGGTCCTCAATTATTTGCTCAAGATAGTCATCTTCAGTTATTAGAACATTGTTTTCCAAGGGAAGGTGGCAAGGAAGACGTTCGACAGGTGGATTAGTGTGATGGATATCGAACTGGAGCAATCGCCATGCTACCTCACTGGGTGTTATAGTTCGGCAATCAAGGAAGGCCTGTATCTCATCAACCTGGGCACCAGAATCATCAGTGCTAGACCGTTTCCTTTTAATTCCAACCATAGAACAATCTGGCCCTTTGTTTGTATACTTGAAAAGGTACTTTTCCATGCCATTACGGTTAACACTTTCCACATTTATGTGTGCTTGGTATTTTACCAGTAAGTCAACATTGTGGGGTACCACAAATGTCAATCTCAATATTATTTCTAGCAGTGGTGATACCATTTTTTGGACGAGCATATCGCACATGACCATTTGATAAATCTGTAGTGTTTTCTAAGAAATCCTTGGGATAGAACTTGGTGCATTTTCCATCAGCCATGCAAGGAGAAGATGGATTTAGAGCCCCACATGGACCATGTATCATAAACTTTGAGACAACCTCATGGCCTGTAGGGTCAATAGATGGGTCTGGCAACTGAGCAGATATGAATGAATCTATCTGTTCAGCGTCAAGAGGTCGATCCTTCTGAAGCCATAATATTATATGTACATGTGGAAGGCCTCGCTTCTGAAACTCTATCGTGTAGACCACTGCATGAAGGCGATGAATTAATAATACTTATAAGACTATGTATATAGGAAAGTGCAACAGAAAGAAGATCAAAGATGCACCTCCTAGTATTGGTCCAAAAAATTATGTTTTGTGATATCATCCATGAGCAGCTTGAGCTTCATGCTAAAAACGCGATCCACGATATCTGGTCGATCAGATGTGTGCTGACCTGCTATGGATGCTAGAGGTTGTTCTATGTCTGGCCAAGAAGCATTACATGTGAAAGTGATAAAAAGATCTGGACATCCAAATCTTCGACAAAGGGCTACACAATCCTGATAATTCTGATAATAATAGCGTGGACTTCCTGTGAATGTGGATGGCAGAATACATCCTTGTCCTATAGATGATGCCTGGGTAATACCACTATTGACTGCCTGAAGTAAGGACTTGTACTGAGCAGTTCTGTACTTCAGCTGGAATGATTCTTTCCTGTAATGCCTTAGGCATTTATCCTCAACGCAGCAATAGGCATCAACAATATATGCTTGTGTCAGTCTTCGACTTCGCAAGGGTGTATTGAATTCGCCGTCTCTATCATGTAGTCTGTAGGCAAAGTATTCTAAAATGGTTACACTATCACGTTTCACAACTCTTCTTTGGCTAGACTGTCGATATTTGAGATTTTCATGGAAGCCATCCTCACCATAGGGAAACAATAGTGGATACTGCATAGCCATAAACTTTCGGTGAGATTCATATACCTTCTGTAGGTGGGATGCATGGTCTTGGACTACTAAATCACGAGCATCATCAGTTGTCCCCAAATCATTGACCACCAACCCAACGACCTCTGCTGCAACTGGGGCACTATAGACACTGCCATGTTGCTTGGGAATAGCAAATAGTTGTATAGAATAATTATCATCTAGCTGATTAGATAATCTATCACGGGCAGTTCGAAAGACCTGTACAATTGGGTTGTGTGCATCCAACATGTGCATCAAAGATTGAACAATGGCCTCATCTGGCCTAAAAGTCCTCTCTGTATGAGAACCTACCGCCATTCTATTTTTCACCTCATTGTCAGTGTCAAAAATATATAATTGGCAGTATTCTGGTTTTGCATTAGTTTGTGGCACTAATGATCCAATCCGATGGCATAGTTGGCCACTGATTTTGAAGACATAAGGACCCCTACCATCATTGATGGAGCTAATGACATTGACACCCATAGATATCATAGCATACATAGAATTGTACCGCCTGATATTGTCATAAAAATGTGTGGACAATGTACGATGTACTCCAGTTAAAAGACTAAGGAGTGGTTCTGGTGGAGGTCCATAGGAAGTTAGCAGTATCCTCCCACCTCTGCAACATGTATTGTATACAGGTGAAGCTAGAGTTCCGACCCCACGCACACGTTCTTCAAACCAGAAGCGAGCACCACAGTAAGTGCAAGCATGGAGGGGACAACTGAGATAGTGAGGCGAGGAAACTGTACCTAGAAGTTCGCAAAGCAAAATAGGATGGGATGATCCAAGTTACATAGATAATGAGGCGAGGAAAATGTACCTAAGAGTTTGCAAAGCAAATAGGATGGGATAATCCAAGTTACAGTATTTGGATAAAACAGATAAATGGAAGGCAACAGTGATGAATGCATCATACAAATAGGTCTTTTCATTTTGTGCCAAACTATACATCAGGTAGCCATGCTAAGTATATGAGAAGGGTTATTGGCGATTGTCTTTGTTATAATTATAGGATTTTTTTTGAAACGGCTATATCGTTTTTTTTTCACCAAGACTATTATAGCATGAGGCACTGGAGAATGGATATCATGTTAATCTTTCATCAAAGCATGGACTGAACTCGTACTGGAGGAACAGAAGAGAAGCATGTTCTCTCAGAAATTTTAGTGCAAACAAACTTACGACGATGTAGATTGGGTGTTGCAGGCGCAAGATTTGCTTGTAACACATGCTGTCGTCGTTCATGTACAATGGGTGGAGAGATGCGTCGCCGGACATGGGAAGGTGAATGAGAAGATTCTACATTATGCTCTGTAATGTGATCTGCATACATAGAGATTGAATGGTCAAGTGTGAAACACAACCTTAGAATGAGCACTCATAGTTCTCCTAAACTGACCTTCTTATCTCTGAAGAGGGACAGATGACCTGCGCTTTCTAGACCGCTCACCAACATTGAAACGATTAGAGCTCGAGCCATGGACTGCACATATAATATAATAGTTCCAAAAAAAAAAGATCAGCTGCACATGATGTGGCAGGAGGAAGGAAATTGAAATAAGGAAATTAACAGAGCTTATAATTGTTGTGAATCTACTTTCTTGTCTTTGAAGAGGAACATAAGACATGTGCTCTGTGCATCCGTCATCACCACCTAAAAAAAATAAGTTAAGGTATATTGTATAAGTGAATCATAAGAACGGGAGGTACAGGGAGGAACAAAAGGTAAGTAAATTTAATTTGAACCGCAAAACATATAATATGAAGAAGGTAATTGAAATAAAGGATAAAATGAGAGAACCATAAAAAGAGAATCACCACAATGTGAAGCACTTGCTTCAGCACGAAGTGTTGTGTGGCGTATAACCGGTACATTAGTATCATGGGGAAGAAGATCAGTAGGTAACGACGGAGACTTGCAGGCAGCCGCGAACGTAAGCTGTCGTCTCATTTTTCGTCGCGATGGGAGCTGGAAACCTGAAGGAAAGCTCTGTTGCGGAGACTCAGACATGTGTATCTCTGATTGCGGCGTTCGGTCACCTGTAGAGGCACGTTGCATAACAAAGAAGAGCACTTTTTCAGCATGCAGTGGTAGCGCTGCATAAATAGACTAATCATAAGAACAGGTTGAGCTCATGAAACACATAAGCAGCTGACAAAATCTAGCAGGCTGCGCGAAGCATGACACCAAAGAGGCATATCATCGAACACGTAGAAGACAGTAGTATTTGTTCCTTACCGCTATCCTCCATTGTTGCGCCGCTCGAGCATGTACGTGCTGTGGTAGGCAGAAAACACGTTGGTGGCAGCTACCACGACGGTGAGGGAAGAGAGGAAGCGTCGTCTCGGCTGGGGCGTAGACCAAGAGGGAGGGTGGAGGCTGGCAGGCGGGCGCTCGTCGCGGCCGCTGTGCCGCTCTGGCGCCGACCAAGAGCCGCCGGCGAGGGAGTGGATGACGCGCACAACGGCGGTGCAGAGGCCAGCAGAGGGCTAAGGAAGGGAGGGCGCGCGGCGTAGCGGCAGCTTAGTCCAGCAGTCGGCGAGGGCGCGGGAGGCGGCGGTACGGAGTCTGGGCGGCGGAGGCGTCGGAAGGAGGCGGTTTTTTTTTTCTTTTTTGGAAGGCGGCGGCGGAGGCGTAGCAAGGAGGCGGTGCGAATTTTTATTTTTAATCCCAGGCGATACGGAGTCACCGAGAGGGACCGGATGGGAGAGGGTAAAAGCTCTGACTGACATGTGGGTTGCAGCGCAGGCTAGGATTTTAGAGGATAAAACAAATCTAACGACAGGGTAAATCAATGGCCACGTTGCAGCGGAGGATGGGAAGAGAGGAAAACATACAGAATAAGACAGATCGCTACAGGGTAACAGTGAATCGACACTGCCGTACATCTACAAACGTATCTATCATCTATCTATCTATCTTTATAGATAGATGTGCAAGCCTTTAAGTATTTGATAATTTTTTTTTATTACATGCTAAAAAAATAGTCCTCAGCCCGACCTAGTCTTGCCCTTCTAGTTCGAGTGTTCGACGCAAGGATCAGTGATTCAGTGTTGGACTGCTCGGACTCGCTCAAAACCGTCGTCTTGTCCTCTAGCTCATAGGCTTTTCGCTTGGCTTGAATTATTTGTAGCTTATTTCACTTTATTCTTTCGTACGGAATACTATCCAATCAGTCAAAATCAGTCGATTTTTATATCAGCGGAACAAAGCTAATTCTATACATAAGTTTCTATATGAGTTAAATGTGTCGTACCTTCATTAATTTTCATTGGTATGTTATCTAGGTCTATTAACTTTTAAATTGTATTTTTAGATTCATTAATGTTTGAAGTATGTAATTTAGATTTATTAACTACACATCAAATAAATTAATAAATAATAAAGATAAAACAAAACATAAGGGAATAAAATTCATTAAAAAGGAAAATATCTCAAAAAATAACAATCAATTGCAAACGGGTGAAAAAGAAAATAAAATATAATACAAAATAATGCATAAGAAAAAACGTAATAAAAATATATTTTATTTTACACATTCTATCTCACGGTGGCTGTTTATTTGACTTATCATATTAGATCTATTCGTTAATCGAAGATATGATTCTACACTAAACCAGTTAGTATAAAAATTAATTTAAAATCTAAAAATATAATTTAAAAGTTCAATGACGAACCCAAAAATACTTTCTATATTAGTATACAGTTGATACTGATTTATCATGAAACGGTGTATTACCCTGACCGATAAATCCGCCTGTGTGATAAAAAAAAAAAGCACCCGTCTCGCCGTCCTCTCGCCTCCTCGGCCCGGCTACCCAACGAAACCCAACGGACAAGACGGCGAGGGTTTTTGCCGCCGCCGCCATGGCGATCCCTCGAGCACGCTTAACTCGCCTGCTCCTCCACTTACGCAGCCGAGGCTCCAAACTCCTACCGCAACCCTCCACTCCCTCCTCCTTTTTCTCCGCCCACGGCCTCTTCCCCTCTCCGTGGCCGACGCCGTCAACAGGCGGCGCGTGGCGGCGCGCGTTCCACGATGGGCGGCCGCGAGGGCCGCTGTGGCGGAGCAAGAAGCTGATCGGGAAGGAGGCCCTCTTCGCGATCCAGGGTCTCAAGCGGTTCAAGGGGGACGAGGAGAAGCTGGCGGATTTCGTGCGGCGGTATGTAGCCAGACTGCTCAAGGCGGATAAGCTCGCCGTGCTCGGCGAGCTGGAACGCCAGGAGGAGGTCGACCTGTCCGTTAAGGTGTGCCATTTCCCCTAATTTTTAACCATTTGTACGATCTCTTGCGTGGAGGACAAATTCGGGAGCTTGATTTTGCCCAAATTGCCGTTTTAATTCATTTCGTGGCATTTAGCTAGTTAGAGGTTAGGGGGGCGGGGGGGTTAAACATGAATTCTCAGAGAGGGCATAGTTTCGTTAGATTGTAAATGCTTGTAGGGTTGCTTGGAAAGAGTGAATTTGAGCATTCACTGCTATTTAGGACTATGCACCATTAATGTTGGTTAATTGGTCAGGCAAGATTGGCACAAATGTTTTCTCTAAGAAGGTGGACATTAGCTTTGGATTATGTTCAAGGTCTTTGTGATTGATCAAGAGAAACTAAAATAATGTCTTACCCAAGGAGTAGTTTGATTTGGTCTTTCTTGAGATATATCTGCGATCTCCAGAATTATTTTTATTGTCAATTACATTTATTTCCCTATTTAAATGTGTTAAATTCTTATAGTACATTCATGTCTGCTTATGCTTGCTTCCAGTATGGAATCTTTTCTCTCTATTTTTCCACTTTCTGAGCCAGATTTGTCTAATCTGGATCAAATTTTATGCAACAGGCTGAGTAGTTTTCAACTGATAACATTTTAATGAAGTGAATGCATGTATTTCTTAAGACTGAGATATTTTGATCTTTGCTGCAAAAAAGAACATTATCACAGGGTTTAACTAAGTTCCTCATTTCCATGGAACACAAAATTCATGAAATGGTATTCTCATAATTTAAGTGGAATAGTTTGCAACAAAGGTTTATATACCGAGTACCAAATTCATTCTCTAAACATAGTGGCTTTTCAACCTACACATTTATTCAATTTTGAAATGGTATTTTCTGATGCTTGCCTTTGTTGACCTTGCTAGTTTGTAAACCTTTGCTTATCAGATGTTTAGGATCATACAAAAGGAGGACTGGTATAAGCCAGATATTTACATGTACAAAGACTTGATCATTTCACTAGCCAAATGCAAGAAGATGGAGGAAGCAATGGTAATCTGGGGGAACATGAGAGATGAGAACTTGTTTCCTGACTCACAGACTTATGCCGAAGTAATAAGAGGATTCTTGAGATATGGCTCCCCATCAGATGCAATGAATATTTATGAGGACATGAAAAAGTCACCTGATCCACCAGAAGAGTTACCTTTTAGGGTATTATTGAAGGGTCTTTTACCTCACCCATTGCTAAGAAATAGAGTAAAGCAAGATTTTGAAGAGTTGTTCCCAGAAAGGCATATCTATGATCCTCCAGAAGAAATTTTTGGCATGCACTGAGGTAAGGGTTTTCATAGGCACATGAACCTTCTGAACTTTTAATTTCAACCCTATCTTTTGGTTGCTCCACTGATTTTTTTTTATCACTTGTATCACAAAACCATTCCCAAGAAATTGATTTTTGTGGTGAAAATTTATTCAGGTATATTCATAGACATGAATGCGTTTATTGATTGGATGGCCATTTTGCACAAAAGCAATAAATGGGTGAGACTGAGACACTGATTGTTCTGATTTCGGATAGCCGGATTAGTTGTCCATATCATTGTGCAAATTTTTATTGTTCAGCCAACCTCATTAATATTGGGCCATCTATTCACCTCAACAAGTACAACTTTGCATGGCTGCAATGCCCGATCTTATGAGTTGTAACAGAAAAGGATGTGCTCTTCTTTGGGTCCACTTGTATGATTAGGTTGTTAGAACAATGTACTGGCTGCATTCATGTCGTTCTTTCCCTAACCGCATGAGAGACCTGCTTTTCATGAACATTGTGATGGTATCTCATTTCATGACTATGAAAAGCGTTGAGTTTATGACTATGGTTGTTTGGCCCCTGGTGATTTGAGAGTGAGACTCAGAAAACAGAAGTGCTTCAAGTGGATATTGTGAAATATTTGCCTAAGAAAGTGTTCATATTTCTACCATATAAACAACTTCTGCTGAAAGTGTGATTAAGGTCAGCATAAGTGCCTCCGAAAAATGTGCTAAATTGGTCTATATCAAACAAAATGCCAATTATGGACCTACAGGAACTCCAAAACATTAACTAAATACTTTGTCAATAATAAATATGGGTCTCTTCTGGTTTGTACACTTGTCCCAATTATATGTGCTCTGCCAGGAGCCCTATAATGTTTTCTGATCTTGTTGTTTGAATGATATGTGGTCCAATTGGCTGATTCTTGTCGTCAGTTGCTGCATTGATGAATTGGTTTTGCCTGAGTCGGGCTTGGGGGGTGTTTAGTTTGATTGTTTAGATTCAGTTTGTTGAATAGATGGACAATCATTCCAACTGTTTCTTGGTTGTAACTGAAAGTATTTAAGTGTTATTCACAGTTGAAAAAAGATAAATCTACTGAGGTCAAAGGGATATCGAAGTTAGGAGTGGACCAGTGTTACAACAAAGCTGTAAACAGGACAGTTTTCTTACTGTTCTGCAACTAGAAGCAGAATTTAGTTGCAAACATTATTTGGAACTGAACAAACTATCACCAATTCTAATTGAGTTCCCACAAGTTGACACT
>CM039141.1:19543615-19662497 GCA_022036555.1 Microstegium vimineum | reverse complement strand
AATGTACTCATGGTCAATATGTTATTTAAGCATTACCTTCTCAAAAAAGTTTTGATGGTTATATGTTACTTTATCATTGCGGTTGATTTATTGTAAGTAGATACAAAGTAGGACTATTAGTTTTGATGGTTTTGTGTTACTTTTTTTTATATAAATAACATGCTATGTTTGATAATCGGTAAAGAAATATTCTCGTGTTTGCATTTTACTATCTGTTCATTTAAACTTATTAGCCTAAATCAACCCTATTTTTCAACCATATAACAACGTTTTTCTCTAACGACAAATTAGCCCTATAAATGAGCCATAGCCACCATAAGTCCTACCGAAGAGATAGAGTTACTCTTTTTTTAGATCGTGTTGTTCGTTACTCTATTTTGTTTATATAAATTTGTCACACTAACATCTTCATCATATGGATTAGGGTATGTTTTTTTTCACCTTCTAAATTGTAGTCAACTAAATTTAGTACTATTTAGTCACTTTTAGCCAAACATTATGATTAAATAGGACTAAAAGGGCTTTAGCCAACTAGTCACCAAATTATAACTAAATAGAACTAAACCTCACATTTTAGTCACTTTGGAGCCAAACACCATGACTAAAGGAAAGAGACTAAAATGCATCTTTTAGTCACCCAAACCAAACACCTAATGACTAAAGTTTAGTCTCTAGTTTAGGTGACTAAAGTTTAGGAGGAGAAATTCAAAATGGGTCTTAGAGACTAAACTTTAAGATTATGAGGTTTAAAATGGGTCTCTAGTTCCTTAAATGAGAAAAAAAATAATCCCTCCAACAACTCATAATCTATCCTCCTAATCATTTAGGGCGTGTTTGGGAATGCTCCACAAACTCCGCTCTACAAACTCCATCGTGGAGCAGCTCCAAAAAAAATTGGAGTTTGTGGAGTACCTTTTCAGGTGCTCTCATAACTCCACTTTTTTTCTAGAGCTGTGTGCGTGGAGCTGAAACCGTTTGGCTAGAAAATGTGGAGCGGAGCTGAAAAACGTGGAGCGGCGCAGTCCCAAACACCCCCTTAGAACTTAAAAAAAGTCATCGTCTTCCGCATAAAGTTACATGCTTTTAAGTCGCATATATCCTCACAAATCTAAAAATGAAAGGACGTGAAAAGAATAAAGACTAGAAAAGGGTTCTAGATGTAAATATACAGGAGAAAAAGAATATATATATATAAAATTTAGAAATAGTATAACATTTCTGATATAAAATTATCTTCTATATTTTTAAGAGTGGATTATTAGAAACTCTTGAAGATCTTTTTTGTTCCTTCCAATATTTTTTTAGAAGTTGAAAAATATCATGATTCTGTGAAGTAATTATTGGGTACTCTTGGAGGGTTTCTTTATCATGCAATGTTGGATACATGGAATTGCATATGAAGTCATCAAATATATAGACATAGGTAGCTATGAATTTATGTATCTAACAATAACATGCTTAATCAGCAATTGTGTTGAAAAATTTGTAAGAATTGGTTGTGTATGATGTGGAGGCTAAAAATACTCTTTTTTCTTAAAAAAAATTATTTGTGTGATACAAAGTATGTCATAATAATAATAATAATAATAATAATAATAATAATAATAATAATAATAATAATAATAATAATAATAATAATAATAATAATAATAATAATAATAATAATAATAATAAGTCATGGTCATTTTTTATTTTTTTTGGTGAAATAACAGGAAAAGTTGTTTTTTTGCAATGGTGAAAGTTGATTTATGTGAAACACTTCATGTACACAAAAATAAACAGTACGAATTCTCAATTAAGTTTTCCTCCCCTTCATTTTTGAAAAACAAAGGCTGGCATGGATTATCTACGTTGTGTTGCGTTGTGCTAGCATAGCAACTTGCTGTGCTGTTACATGGCATCTCCTATCATTGTGGCTAACATTGGTAGCTTCATTACTAATTGAAAGCATGGAATTTTCTGAAATGCTCATTTAGTCGTATCCCACATAGCAAAGGGGTTTCTCCATGGCATTTTCTCCTTTTTTTTCTTTTTAGAAATGTGTTAGAGTGTGTGTTTAGCATGGATCTAGATTCTTATAGAAACGTTTTTGGATCCAGATTCTCTCAAAAAACATTTCTATCAGTGAATCAGAATAATTTCATGGAATCGTTTGGCTAGTAGACTAGATTCTGATTCAAAAAATGTCTTTTTTCATAAAAATATAGAAAAAATCTTCAAGAAAATTCATAACTTCTTATGGGTGAAGAACAACTTGAATACAACATACTTTAATTTATTTCACTTAAAAGTAATTAACTAAAAAATTATGGTTGCTAATACAAAAGGGGGACAAGAATCAGAATCACGTAAAACCAGCTATCTATAGTATTTCTCCTTGCTAGGCATAGAAATGAGAAACATTTCTAGTGATTCTCGGGTGAAATGTTTCTCATTTTATCCATTTGGCAGTGATTCCAACGATTCTTGGAAGAATCAGAAACATTTCTGGTTGTCAAGCAGGGCCTTAACCGTGTTTGCATCACATATCCATTGTGACCATCTTATACATGGTTGTTGCTTGCATATGGTAGGAATGTAGGATACCATTGAGGATCATATCACCTTGGCAACTTATTATACATGGCCCATGGTCGGGTTACTTGATTTGTATTATTAGCAGTAGGTTTCAAGATTAGCCAAGCTTAATGATGGGATGGTTGTTCTAGAACGATGTCATTTGTACACAATCAAATGAACAAGTTTGGTATATATAATTATTAGATTAGAAATATTATTCGTGCATATCCACCCAATATATTTTGATGGTGACTCTCCAAAGCAGCGGCAGCAATACATCTCTTTGGTTTTGGAGGCCCTATTTTGTGCCAAAAGATCAGCAGGGAAATCTCCTGTGATCAGGGCTTTGTTGAAACTAATAATGGGATTTGCAGGATGATTAACTTACACGAGTAGCAATATAGATTATTTACACAACATCATATTTGAAAAGACACGACTTGGTACATTTCCTTTTCTACTAATGTTGTTGTCGTATATCATGGAAAGTGCAATGTACATGTCGTTTTCATATCTGTGAATTTGTGCACAAAGTTACAAACCGTACTAGCCTTGCTGCCTTGGGCCTCCCAAGTGAGTGTTAAAGAAGCAAGCTGCGACCCACAGTGATGGATCCACAACGAGAGCTTCATTCAAGTTGAGCCACTTGATACGTTTCACTGTCAATCTACACATTTCATGTCTTGCAAGTTAATTAAATATTGATCCCCGGACTCAACAAAAAATAAAACATTTTAATATTTTATTAGGTTATTATAGGTGCAACTGAGAAAGAGCAAGTAGTCATAAAATTAAATAAACTTTTAAATTGTTTTTTTTGTGTAGTTGGTAAAATTGTGTTATTTACGCCTACATCTCACTCATATATATACTTTTTTTGTTCCAAATTACAAGATATTTTGATTTTCTAGATACATCATTATTTAATCATTATTTAGACATAATGTATATCTAGGTATATTACAAAACTTATATATCTAGAAAAGACAAAATATTATATAATATTTGGAATAGAGGGAGTGTGATATATCAAAATCATTCTACTTTTACATTGTCGAAATTTAGTTTATGCTGATTTACTATGAGATAAAAACATTGTCGGTTCGATGAAAAGTAGTGTTGAATTAGTGCGGATGAATGGGGCCAAAATCTTATAACCGAAGAAGGCAAACATGCACAATTGTCAATCAAATAAACTGAAAATGAAAATGCTGGACCGACATAAGGACTATTTAGTAATTAGTGTCCTTAAGAAAGGGTAATATAGTCCAATTGCTAAACTCATAGCTGCCTTGCCCCCACATGCAGAACGACCCACCATAGCAGGTGGTGGTGTATTATGGGTGCCATGGGATGGCAATTGTTTCTTGGCCGAGCCCCCGACTTTGGCGTTGGCCGTAACAGCTTGGAATCTGTCAACAAGGCCGGCTGAAATCAGCTTGTTGAATGAATCAGCAAATGAAATGAACGTGGTGAGGTGAGAACAACAAACAAATATTTTTTAAAAAAGAAAAATCTAAACGTCGCTTAAAAGTTGGTAAAAAAATAGAGCTCAAATCACCTCGGACCAATACTCACATATATAATCCTAGTTTAATTTAAATATAGTAGTAGTACGATAGTATAGTACCGTAGTAGGATAGCACGAGAATCACGACATCCTACTATCCTCTAGATTAATTTGGACGTTTGTACTCTGATGATCTGTAGTGAAATACTGTACGTTTTAGATGTGTACGCAGCTAGCATTTTGGTCCCGGGTGGGGGTGATCTCTCTCTCAGTCGAGTCAAAGAGTTAGGACCCGTTTCTATGGTAATAATTTTGCACAAATTATGCAGGAATTTCACATCAATTAATTCATTTTTACAGAAACAGAGAATATTTTCAACGTTCCAAAAAGCGCCTTAGCACGTCATCGCAACGAAATAGGCCTTACTGCACCGGTTCTGTTTTGATGCTTCTTCCACTCTTCCCGTTCTTCTCGCACTGCATGCTCGATAAGCGTCGGTTTCCCAGCGCGAATAAAGTCGGAACAAATTTTGGCCCGAGCGAAACAGAGGCAAAACCAACCTAGTACCCTTTTCAGCATTTTGTGGCGCTAATGTAGCCCCGACGACATCCGCCGTGGACCCAGTACAGGACTTGAATATAAGTACTACACGTGTAGACAACATATATACTCCTCTGCAAACAATCAAAGTTTGTGCTAGTCGCTGGTGAAGGCCTCAAAGAAGACTAGATACTTGGGGCTTGAACGAGAGCGGTCCCGACACTTCCTTGCCTAGCTAGGATACCAAACGAGACACATGCGCGAGCAAACTTTCCATAGAGTTTGTGCTAGCGAGGCTCAGACGCAACAAACCCTTTCTAGATCAAGCGAGCCAAATTGGCTCATCCGACCGGGGTAACACAGTGCGTCGAGGCGAAGCAAGGTCGTTTGGAAAACCAAGCACACCCTTAGTGTAGGGCGCAACGGCTATCATCCAATTGTCACCATGGGAGAGGGAGAGAATGCACTATGGAGCATGCCGAGTGGCCAGTTATGTTGTTACAGTTAGATCTAGATCCTAATAGACCTATTAACTGTGGAAGTATAAAAATCTCTTTGTCCTTAGAAAATTCAAGTCTGCATAATATATACTAAGTTAATGTATCTTGAGTTTGACTTAATTATAAAGAGTTAAATGTATTGCAGCCCCTCCAACTTGTAAAGGTATATCACTTATGTCCATGAACTTTAAAGTACATTTCTATGTTTCTAATTTTTTTTAAACAATGCACTACAGGTCCATGCAAGCCATGTGGGCATTTCTTGCTGATATGGTATATCCATGTGGCTTTCTACATTTAAGCACTCATATTTCCTCTTCTCCCACCAATATATCCTTTCTTCTCCTTGCTTCCCTCTCCTCTCATGGTGGTTGCAGCCCATGCATAGGTGTGGCACAGGTTGGGGTCGGAGCGAGAGAAGAGAGGAACAAGGATCCATTCATGTGAGAAATGGAAAGGAGAGGGGTTAAATATAAAAATGTCATATTGACATGTCACATCAGCAACAAATACCTCTATGGCTAGTATGGACTTGTGATGCACCGCTTAACAAGCTCAGGTACTCATAAAGATATTTTTAAAGTTTGTAGGGCTAAGTGACATCTTTACAAGTTTAAGGGTGTTGGTGCATTTAACTCAATTATAAATAAAAATATACTAACATTTATAATATCAACTAAGTACATTAGGTTGCCGTGAGATATAGTTTCATACTATAATTAAGTGGTGTCATTAATATTAGTATTTTTATTTATATATTTGGTCAAATTTTAGAGACGCTAACTAAGTATGCATCTAGAATTGCATTGTTTTAGACAGAGGCAGTGCTACCAAAGAAAATACGCAAAGCCATAATTACATTGAGGTACAATGTTTTTAAACAAGGCATGATCAATTGCCTAATTCTCGACTGGGGCATGACTATGAACAACGACCCTCTCCATAAATAACGGCTACACCGCTATCTAAGGACTCAGGCCTCCCTGTCGTAGTGCCATCCAAACCAACCGCTAAGTCATCTCATATTTGCAACAAGGATTGGCTCATATTTATAGGACTTAGATACAAAATTCGACTCAAATTCTATCTTAATCTCAAATACAACTCAAGTCCTAATAGCCAAATTATACACATATTCAATACATATTAAATAATCTACTTTGTTTCAAATTGTAAATTGTTCTAGCTTTTCTAGGTATATTAGCTCTTATTATATACCTAGATATATATAAGTAACAACTCTGTATCTAAAATATATAACTAGAACGACTCGTAGTATATTTAGACCTTTATGGGACCGTGGATACCAAAGTGGTCTTTGTTACAAGTCAATAGTTTCATGCTGCCTTTTTTTTAAAAAAAGAAAGCTCTTATAATATATATATATATATATAATATATATATATATATATATATATATATATATATATATATATATATATATATAGTGTGCTTTTGAAATTCTATCAACCCAAACAGAGGATCGTTGTTGTAAACTAGTAATCGTGTCGAATGGACCTCTTTCAGCATGATTGTGAGTAATAATGTAGGTTTCGCTATGCAAGTCTTGGGACATGCTTGATTGCTTGTACTAGTATGTATAAAGGAGAAGATTAAGTCTGCATGCCGTGGGCAAAAGTTAAGGTTTCCCATTATTAACCTCACTGGTAGGGAGCAGTACTTAACAGCTAATCTTTCGATGTATTGCATCTCGTCTTATGTGCTGGACATATGTGTTGTACTATTTACCTAATTAAGCCAATTTTCGTTCATCGGAAAAACATTGTTTTAAGCTAAACACTCATGTACCTCTGTCCAGTTTGTATACGTGTAAATTTGGTATAAAAAAATTCTTCATTCAATCAACTTTCGGTTAGTCTGAAAAGAGATAATTCTTCATATGCCACTAAAAAAAAATCGAATCCCTTATGGCTTACGCAACATCCCATGTATACGACACGTCATCCCAATTGTATCTTCCCTCAAAAGGGAGAGAGAGGCCCCGATTGTATCTATTACATGTGAATTCAGTGGCATATAATTTTTTGGGGGTATATGGGAAATTATCCAGAAGTATATATACCATCGTATAGCACCTCGTCTAACTTACGGCAATATTACCTCCCAGTCTTTTTTTTTTATAAAGTACACTAGCGGTCCTTAAACTTGTGCTCCTGTACCATCCCGGTCCCTAAACTCGTAAATCGATCGTTTAGGTCCTTAAACTTGTTCTTCTGTGTCATTCCGGTCCCTAAACTTATTCGGTTGTGTCATCCCGGTCCCTAAACTTAGAAATTGACCGTATAGGTCCTTAAACTCGTTCAACTGTGTCATTCCGATCCTTAAACTTGATCAGTTGTGTTTTGGTCAGAACGATCCAAAAACTACGTATCAAAAAATAATTCATAACTTTTTCATATGAACTCGAATGAAGAAAAACTTTATATCAAAATTGTAGCTCTCGATGTGATCTATAACTTTGTAGTTGAAAAGTTTTTAAAATAAAACTGTTTAGGCTCCCAAAATATTAGTGTATGTTTATAGATTTTAAAATTTAAAATTTAAAATTAAGTTTTCAGATACTAAATGATTTCAAATAGAAAACTTTTCAACTATAAAGTTGTAGATCACGTCGAGAGCTACAATTTTGATATAAAGTTTGTCTTCATTCGAATTCATATTAAAAAATTATGAATTATTTTTTATATCTAGTTTTTGGATCGTTCAGTTTGGACCAAAATAACACAGCCAAACAAGTTTAGGGACCGGGATGACACAGATGAATAAGACTAAGGACCTAAATGGTCGATTTGCATGTTTGGGGACCAGAATGACACAACTGGATAAGTTTAAGGACCTAAACGGTCGATTTGCGAGTTTAGGGATTGGGACGACATAGAAACACAAGTTTAGGGATCGCTGGTGCACTTTACTCTTTTTTTTCTGGTACTAGTTTCCTTTTATAACTAAAATGTTCTATTATTTTTTGAACCTAACTAAAATGTTCTATTACACATATACTTTTTTTTCTGTTCCTTTGACTATACCATTTCCTAACCACATTAAGATCCGAAGTCGGTGCAATTTTTTTTGCGAACGTCCTTGAAACACATATCTCATTAAGAAGTAGAAATTTTAATACATGTTGCGTCAACGGTAATCCAAGTTTTTGTAATATTGAGATCCGAAAGTCAGCAAATAAAACTTCCATCGAGAAATACGACGACGGACAGGCCATCAAAGATCACATGATGGTTAATCTAGACTGCATCATGCAGTAGTTTAATTTGCTTGCAACAACATATTAAGTACTCCGTAGTACCCAATAAACATGCTCTGAATCATCCAGCTGATCCCGTGTCTGACGCAAGAACCTTCCTCTGACCGGCAAATAATGATCGATCAGGGCGCCATGCGCCGCCGCTGCTACACGCCGATGAAGCCATCCAACACAAGATGCCAAGCTGATTACTCTACAGGATTAACAAAACCATTCTAGCCCAACGGCCAGGCAAAATTGTCCAATGCACAAAGCCGGGACGCTTTGGGATTAATCAATGGATCAATTAGTATTAATCAATTACTTAACAGGTCTAATCAGTAGGGAGAGCCACCAACCTAACCTAACCTAATACAACAACCAGCCAAGCAAGCCAAGCTAGGGTTAAGTTAGTTGACCACACGCTAGTAGCAGACTACAGGGAGTTTACGGCTGGCTCACAGCTCCAAGCATTGCCTTTTTGTTCTGATTGGATTAGCTGCTTGCTAATACTGTTCAAGCACCGCTACACGTACCAGCCGAGGTTCCATACAGCCACTGGCACGCGGGGCCATCCGTATGCTGGTCCCGCGTGCCAATGGTTGTACGGCATGTGGTTTGGGGAGTCTGTTGGTGCACGGAGCTGGCTTAGACAAGTGGCAAGGGCCCGGCCTCATGTGAGAACAAACTGCCTGATTTGATTTCTTTTGAGGCTAATGCTGCTGGGCTCAAATTATCCTAATGATATGCTTTGGACATCAATCATTGAGCTCCCATGAAATGAATTCCCTCTCCCTCACTAGTTTAATCAGGGGGGGGGCTTTCTAGATATTCCTATCATCACTCCTCTGGTTAATTTGCACTAGCTAATGCATAATAACCTGATGAGAATCCAAGATACATCCTTACCCAAATGACAAATGCATGTGTAAATAATAATATCCCTAGGGTAGTGAGGTCGACAAGAAAAAAAAATTGGGGTGGCAACCTCTTTTGATAATCCTCAGGTTCTCCAATTGAATACCATACATTTTTTAGGTTCATAATTGTGGTGTATGGAGGCATAGATCTTATGAGGACTGAGGACTTGCCAATTACTGTGAAAAGTCTATATTATTGTCCCACTGTATTAGCCATGTGGTGCTATAAGGTAAGGGGTTGTTGGGTCCTGATGGCCCACTTTGGTATGTGTTCATAGAAATGGTTAGATTGCTGTAGTTGGAGCGCATCATTTTATACAGGCAGCTAGAGCATTTACATAAAAAAAACTTTTGTCGACTAGGCCAGGCAACAAATAAGTTAAGTAAAAATCTTAACCTTTTGGGGTTCTTGATCCACCACTCAAGATTCAATCTTAAAACAACATTGGCTATTTATTGATATTTGAGTCCCCATGGAGGAAAACATCATTAGTTATGAAACAACAACAATACATATGTATTTCTATGAAATTGATCTAAATATTTTGTATCAGCGCAAGATGGTTGTAGAGCCATTAGGGATTAGGGATGGAATATTTTATGGTTATACAAAAATGTGGGGTATACTACCTCCGGTACCCACAATGCATCACATGGGCCTCACCATCAGAGATGGCGCAGCCCATAAGATCAAGACGTACGGCGCACGACACTAGTCGGCGTGCACCGCAAGGCTACAAGAAGATATTATAATATTAAATAGAGTATTTTCCTTATAATACCAAATAGGATATTTTCCTTATAATCCTACCCCTTGAGAGTATATAAGGAGAGGCAACGGTCCCCTATTATACATCTCGACTTAAACCCTAGGCTTAGCCTAGAACGGATCTCATATGATCCCAACATCTCGCCGACAAAACACAGTAATAGGGATTATGTCTCACCAATGGTCTGAACCTATCTAAACCTTGTATCTCTATTGACATATTGTTCTTGATTCCGCACATTCCTCCGATCAATCTACCATCATGGAAATCCTGTCGGTGGACTGCTGAGCATATTTAGTCAACACAAAATCTTATGATCAAATTATGTGTGGGCCTAGAAGAATGTAAGGCCACTTGCCAGCTATTACCATGCATGTTGGCCCGTTGAAGATGTGTGTTTCTTATGTTGGACGGTTTGTTGACTAGTAGTTGCATGGAAAATTAGACATAGGTTTGTCAACACATGACGGTATATGTGGCCCTAGAATAATCGTCTTTGTAATGCAAAGATGTTGTCTTGAAATTTAACTACGTGAGGGGATCAAAGCATTATTTGCTCATCAGTTGGAAGAAGCATGAGCCCACTTGCTCATGCTTTGAATACCGGGTCTTAGCATATTTGTAAATGAATGAACCATATAGTTTTATATATATCACACTAAATTAAAATGATTAATGACCTCCTAGAAGAAAGCCTAAAAGTCTAAAACTTTCCTAGGCCAATGCGGTAGGGATATGCAACGGCAGGGACTAGATCACTTTGAACCGTCGTGAATAAAACTAGCTCTTTAATTTCTCCGGTTAAAAATATTTACTGAATAATTGATTATTCCAAATCTCCGTAATGAGGAAGGTCAATTTAATTTCTTTTCTCCAACAGCTGTAAATGATTTGCTTCTTTAGAAAAAACAAACTAGGGAGAAATCATGCACTACAGAGAAAAACTGGATAGAAACCTCACCCATGGAGAAAATTTAAAGAGAAACCGACGAATAGAGTGTGAAATGACTCGGATATATGTTAGAGATCGAGTCAGCTTCGCTCTCCATCCTTGGCTAGTGAGCGATCCAAAATAGAAGATGTAGGTTTGGAGATCTAATTAAAGAAGTTGTTGGAAGTATCTTTTACCAAAATCACTATTCCTATCAATTAAAAGAGAGTCTTGAAGTTCCTCTCATAAGTTCAAATATGAAACTATAGGAGACATGGTGTTTTTCTTTTTTTTTGTGAAAAAAATGTTTTTGGAGTTGAATTAAGGAGCTCAACTAAAGATGCTCTAAGTTTGCTATTAGTGGCATGCGTCATGCCCTTGTTATTTACGCATCTTCGGTTTCAGGTCTCTAGCCTCTAGGACAAACAATATAATCGCCATGTTTCACCTAATGTACAATGCAACTAGGTCACTGCATTTGCACCCTTTTTCCAATTAGAAAAAGGCACCATGTTTCCCTTTGCTTTGGGAATGATGGCTGAGTAACCCTAATTAACATGCTGCTTGATCGACCTATTGCTTGTAGGCTTTAGCTGACACTAGCTAGTAGCAGGCCTGGCCGGCGGCCGGCCTAAAACGGAACTTCCAATATACTCTATCGAACTATAGTATATGACATAGTAGAATATATGCTCTCAAAACTCAAAAAAAATTGTAGCATGCATACACTGCCTGTGTCAAATTTTGTGTGAAATTTCTTGATCGGGCTAAATGAAAATGAAAATTCTGCTTTCGAATGAATTAAGATTTGAAGACTCCAAAACTTAGAAAAGCTATATATAATAAAATTTTAAATTCAAACTGTTTGATGACGGAAGTTAATTTCCTAGTGAAATATATATTTCATTATTTCTGTAACATCCCTAGCCTCAACGGAAGCGTTTTTATGATAGGCAGGATGTGGGTTGCGCCGAGTCAAGTCGTGCATGCATGGTGTGGCATCTCAGCTGCTGCGATATTCCTGTGCTGACCTTTTCCAGCTACTTCTTCTGGTGGCTGCACATCACATCAGAGTTGGTCACACAGCAAGTCAACACGTGGCCCCGCCGTTTGGTCACGCAGCCGACGTCTTCGGATCTATACGTGTACGTGAATACCTACAGTTTGTTGTACGTGTGCATGGTCATTGGCTGTACCATGCTATTCATGTATAGAGATAACCGGATCATCATCAATCCTCCGCCTCATTTAGACACCTTCCAGATCCACTTATTTAGAGTAGGGACACTTACTGGATTTTTTTTAAGATAGATGTTGTATTTATTTTATAAGTAATTTTAAGAGTTTGATATCTTGACATTTATCTATTATTGATAAAATATAAAAAATTAGCATCTAATAGTTTAGCAAAATAACTTGACATCAATAGCAACTTGACTTATCTCCCTTCTCACGTGCAAATATACCAACTGGAGACAACTTAGCATCGCCTCTTCTCCCATCACTGTCTCTTCTCCCGAGAAAAAAAGTCTTGTATGACTTCTTTTTTTATTTTATCAATCTAAAGTAACAAATTATTGAAGAATAACTATTTTTTACTTGGTATATTATTTTGAGAGTTGGTAAAACACAAGATTTGCTAAGTAAAATATAATAAATTTTTGGAGATACTTACTATTAGCCAATTTTATTAGTCGATTTTATTGTAGAGGTTGCAGAACAACTATGAGCCTACAACATGGCCCGTCTATATAGATCGAGATGAACCGATCATCCTCCTCGTCTCATCTTCCAATAAACGTTTAGTCATGCATCTTCCAATAAATTCGTTTGCCTAAGATAGATTTTGATTTTTTTTTTGGTGAGGTTCTCCTTTCTCTTTTACAATATAATATAAGAAGATACTCCCTCCATCTCACAAAGAATGTTATTTTTACTTTTTGATAACTTATAAATATTTTAATCTTGGATCAATTATATGTAATTTTTTTTTATATTTATCCAACATAATTAATATCATTATTAGATGAATCATTGAATATATATTATTTTCATAATACTTCCTCCGTCATAATATATAAGGTATAATCACTCTTTATTTATGTCCTATAATATAAGGCGTGCTCTCTCTAGAGGCACATACATCGATGCAGTGGTGTGAAAGAGAATTAAATGTATTCTTGGTCTTTGAACCGAAGGTGATTACACCTTAGAGCAAGGCTAATAATAAACCAGCTGCTATACTTGTGCATACCCATTTAATAGTTAAGTCTTCATCATTAATATTGGATCCACCTGTCACTTTCACAGTCTTTTTTGATTCTTGTGCCTGAGCCGGCTGTAAACTTACAGCCCGCTTTGCTTCTCTCTTTTCTCTTCTCTCCTCTATATCACCATTTAGTCCTTCTCTTCTCTCCTCTATATCATCATTTAGCCTGTTTGTAGCCTAATACTATACTTGCTCTTATATAATAGGACGGAGGGAGTAAAAAACAAGGTGCTCAGTTGGGATGAAACATAAGGTGGTCACTGTATTTTTCTTGGAGAAGAATAATTTACCAAAGTAAACTCAGCGATGTGGCATTTGGTGGTGGCACTCTCGAATTCGTGGGGACCGGACGAGCTTTGGCTCGGCTTGTCACCCGACGGCGTGCGGGCCAGCTGAGCATTGATTGATTGGAGGCCCAGGCACTGGACGTGGGCGTACGTACGTGGCGTTGGCCCACAAGCCCACAAGCACCTGCGCTCGTTGCATGGCATGTCGGAGGTCGGAGGACAGTGGAGTTGAAAAGACATTCTTCCTTCCTTTGAGCTCCTTCTCCAAATCTCCGATACATATTCATATATTTTACATAGTGCAGTAATAGCAAAGACAGATCCCTCCCGGGTTGACATTTTGGTTTTCCGACGGCCAGCCTCTGACGACGCATGCAGTTATGAGCGTTGGAAGTGCCTGCTTCGCCTACCTCTCTCGATCACGAGCTACACGATATATCGAAGAGGATCTCTGACGACGACGATGGACTCATCATGCACAGGCACAGTCACAGTCACAGCAGTGATTCAGTGAACAGTGATCAACAGTACGTGCATTGTCCGCTCCGGCCTCACGCCGGTCGGGCTGCTCCATTTATTGCCCCCTTTTTTTCTCTATTTATTTATTTATTTATTTTAGAAAGGTAAGTAAATTACACCTATTGGTTTGCAAATTAAAGGAGCTGCAAGTCGTCTTTCAGGGTTAATTAGCTTAGCTGACGGGCCGGTCGCCGGTCAAAGAGAATAGGAAGAGGCCAGCAGTCTACGGGCCACGGCCATAGTGCCCACTCTCTCGTCCGTTTAAATTAGCTTAACTTATTATCTATAATGTAGTGTTTTTTTCACAACAAAATAGTATCAATCAACACTAGTACAAAACAAGTCTTTAGTGACGGTTCGGAAGTAATTTCTACAGCCGCTAGCGCTGGGGCCAGTAACTGACGGTTTTTCTGTAGATGAACCGCCTATAGAAATGATAGTTGTCTTAATGAACCGAAATGACGGTTGTCTTAATGAACCGTCTATAGAAATGACTATCCGAAAATCACGTTTAAAAAATAGGAAGTCTCAGCCTTGCGCGGTACCTCTTCTACCACTCCACCCATGACTCACTTATATCTAGATTCGATTTTAGTTCACCTCATTCTATACTAAACAGAGTGTGAATTGATTGTTTGAGTCGCTAGACGAATTCAAATAAAAAAGTTGTCAATGCCATTGCATTCGCATACGTGGTCGCGTCGATGATTCGTGTGCAGGTGCAGGAGCCCCACACCGTGTGCGCTAGCTTGCGTGCACACCTAATAAGTGTCCACTGACAGTGCTTATAATTTTATATAATTTGGCTCCTTGTGAATCGCTTCTCGGCACAGGCCCACGTGCCATGATTTGGGCTATACAAGTTGGCGGCCAATTGTGTTCGTGTTATAGTGGACACGTAGTAGGAACGTATAACAGACGTCATGGTCGGACCTAGCTAGGACGACGACGACGATTATTCAACGGATGCCAGCAATTAGGGGTGCACTGTCTCCCTTGATCTCCCGTCTCCTCTCTCATGGTGTCGTGAGATTTATCTCAATCCATATGTATATTGAGATAAAATTTAATTTAAATTTTACTTTAATCCACCCAAAACACATATAGATTGATGCAATCAGACTACATCCAAACAAGAATTTAGCATGGAATAGCTATTTTCATTCTCCAACTCTTCCAAATTCCATGAACAGTGCTCAACCTTATCTCTAATATACATTCAAGCAACCTTCGATCCTTAAATAATATCATTAAAAGGGATCCGTCTCAACAAAATCTGATCTCTTGCGCCCGCGCACATCCGATTTCAATTAAAGTTTGTTCCCACGGATTCAAACGAAAAAAATAGATTTTCGCTAGCCCAAACAATGTGCTTCGCGTATTTACCATCTCAATAGTTGGTTTCGCAAAAAATATCTGCCAAAACATGAATCTATTGTTTTGTTTGACATTTTCATTATTTCTCTCCTTTTCTAAATAAGTAGGGTCTGCACGCCCGGTTGGGTGCAGACTGCATTGATTTTTTTTTCACCGGTTCTAGTATTAGGTACGCTATGCTCATCTCTCTCTTATTTCTTTTCTTACTCTCACTTGGAGCTAATGTCCGGGTTATTTGGGATGTCAGTGGAAGGCAAGTTCACAATCTGTCTCAACCATTTCGCATGTGAGCGAATGCAATTAGTGCAGCAGCCAACAATGGTTATTGTGGGCAACGATACTGCTCTTTTCCTGTTACCTAACAGCTGATTCTAAGGGAACCGTAATCTGGAAACAGAGCTCAGAGAGTGATTTTTTTTTTTTGCCGATAAACCATGGTTCTCGACCTTTTGTATTTTCAATTAGAACGATCTCCTATTATTTAATTATACTTTGGTCTGGGCTCAGGAAAAGCCATCTCAATTGTGTACAGTGAACGAAGTATTTAAGTTAACTTGAGGTATCTGTATACCCACTAAAGTCACAGACAATTAAATAGACCGCCGGCCCAAACTTATATTGGCTCATCTGTGTTTGGGCCAGGACTAGCAGAATAATAGCAGGGAAAGGGAAAGAAGCTATTTTCTCTGCTTCATGGGCCTCAAATGAAAAGAAGTCCAGTAAAAATCATTATTCCAACGTATATAGTCAGCTGGAACTTGATGGCATGCATGCCAGGCGACATTCGATTCACTAGACATAACAGAATGAAGGCTGATATGAATTGAAGCACTGAACTATGGCAGCAATTTGATTTGCTCTAAAACTGCAATAAAAGGCTGATATGAATAAACATACAAAATTCGAGTAAACAAGAAAAGCAGGAGATAAACTCAATCGGGGCAGTAGATAAACACACCAGAAAATAAACTAGATAAAACTCATGAACGAACAAATGCAATAAGCAAACATTAGTTTCCTTATCGACGCCAGTTAGATTAGCTTCCGTTTTAGCAGGAAATTAATCTAGGAACGAACAAATTCAATACACAAACATTAAAAACTACTTCGAATCCTGAATTCCTGATCACAGGAAATTAATAAACCTTCCGTTACTATTTGCATTATTATATATGTAAGCAGCTTTCTCCTTGTGTAGTGTATATATATATATAGACGAGACCCATCAACAGGCAAAAGCATAGCAAATCAACAACTCATCGATCGAGTGACAACCATCGTCGATCTCTCCTCCGATCCTTGTTCTTTGAGAGAGCTAGAATCGATCAGCCATGGCGCTTATTAGCTTCAAGATGGCCGCCTCCCTCGTCGCCGCCGTCCTCCTCTTGGCCACCCCACAAGCTCGAGGTAGACATACGATTCTTGCATGCATCCATCACACACGATTCTTGCATGCATGCCGTCGTCGTCGTCGTTTCTATATATAATGATTCCATTCTAACATGTGTGTGCATATATACACTGGTAGGTTGCGCATTATTGGAGGACGATGATCAGGTGATTCCAGACGACATGGTGCCGGTGCAGAAGCCGGCGGCGGAGCAGGTGGTGGTGGAGATCCCCGGCGGCGCGGCGGAGACAATAATGGCGGGAATATCGCAATCGCCCATCTGCCTTCAGTGCCGGTGTTGTTCTAAGTCGAACCCTGGGACATGCCAGACGACCACCTGCTGCTCCCACTTCAAATGCGACCGCGGCGGCAAGTGCTCCCTCGTGCAGGACAAAATGCGGCTGCGACGGCTGCGGCGCCACCCACTAGCCGGCCGTCTGCGTGCATCGGAATCGGATCGATCGATATATGGGAGTTTTAGGATTTTGGCGAGCTATAATGATGCTGGATTAAACATATGCAGAGTCTACCACTGGAGGGCACGAGAGTAGGATCGGAACTGTCAAACTCCTTGTGTCTTTTATTCTAATGTTGAGAAGAATAAAATGAGCACAGAAAATGCCTTTTAAATGTGTGTCATGTCTCATGTACAATAGTATTTTTTTATGCATGGACAATTATTAAAACACTAGCAACGCGCGCTACTTAAAAGCTCATAAATGTTATGTGTGGTTTTGTTGCAAATTTTAGCAACGCAGGCAGATGCATCAGAGATCCTCAATGCTGTTAACCACGAAGTTTTGGAGCCTTCATCATGGTAAACTTCACAAACGGTCTTGCCTAAAACAAAGTGTTTTCTCTATTGTTGCCACTGTTGACTACGAGACGGAATGTGGATCCTATGACATCAACTACCGGAAACATAGACTTTACCGAGTGCCTCATGCACTCGGCAAAGCCTGATTTACCATCGGCAAAGATTTTGTCGAGTGCTGCATTCGGCAAAGAATCTATTGACAAAGACGTCTTTGTTAAGAGCCTTTTGTTGGACAAGTTTTGCCGAGTGCATGACAGTCGGTAAAGATTAAACCGAAAAAATCCAAAATTAATAGCAAAAAAAAAGTTAATTGGGGAAGGCCTTCATCGGCCAGCGCCTACCCATCTCCACCTCTGTTGCAAGTCATGAAGCCTGTGAGATTCGAATTTTTCGCAGCTTCGTGGCCGGCAAGATTCGAACCCAAGACCTCTACCTTGTGTGTTTTCTTCTCTAACCACTACACCATACTGTTACACATTCCGTTTTAATTCTCCATATTATGCTAAATCGATTGTAAATTGCTTGTTTGAGGCCCTAAACGAATTCAAACCAAAAAGTTGTAAACTACAAAGTTTCATAATTTTTCGAGATCTACACTTTTCGTTCAGCAAGTTTTTCCATCCTGTTGGGACAGAGATCGCGAAGGCGCCCGCGCGAGTCAAGCCAAAGGGCGAAGGCCCCCGACGGTCTACCTCCAGAAGTATATTTTTTCGTGACTTTCTGCATGCAGGTACCTTGGAGGCGAGGGTCCGTGACCTTCGCCGAACAACATGCCCCAGGCGGGGATCGTCGGGTGAAGGCCTGTGACAGGCACGAACGCCCACGCAAGCCAAGCCGACCTTCGGAGGCTGAGGGTCCGCGACCTTCGCCGGTCAACGCGCCCAAGGCCTGGGTCATCGGGCGAAGGCATCCGATGGGCACCGAAAACAGTAGAGTCGGCTCGGCGCAGGCAAGAATCCCCGAAGGCGCTCTAGGAAGGGTGGTTCAAAACGGTTCGTTGGGCCTGGTCCGTTGGGCCTCAACCGACCCTGGAGCAGCCCAGCGGGCCTGACCGATGACGGCGTCCCCAAAATGCCCATGAGGTGTCTGGAAAGGCCCCTAGAATATTCCAGAGTAGGTAGGAGGGCATTCATGTAACATCAATCATCTCGCGAACAGTGTACTACAAAAGGGGGTCACCACCTACCGTAATAAAGAGAGACAACCCCCTCGATTCTAGGGTTTTCATCACTCGCCATCTACCGCCGCCATTTTTAGAGGGGGCCTTCGGCATTCGCGAAGGCTGCCCGCCACCGCCTTTTCCAAAGGGAGCCTTTGGCATTCGCGAGGGTCGCCCCGAACACGCGCTAGGGCCTTCGGTTAGAATTCTTCAGCACTCCGGGAAGTTCACCGAAGGCTTCTCATTCCATCACCCTTGATCCTTGTTCGGAGAAGGCCGTTCTCCTTGTCCGGAGAAGGCTTATTTTCCAAATCATTTTACAAATTTTGAATTTCAATTTTTTGAAATTTAAACGCAGTTTTGCATGACAAGATGATTTCAAATAAAAAAGATACCAACTATAATGTTTCATTACTTTTTGATATATACAAAGTTTATTTTGGTTGTTTTGCCATCCAAGGTCATTTGAAAAATTCAATTTTTAAAATTTTAAAATTCAAACGCAGCTTTGCATGACAATATTAATTCAAATAAAAAAGTTGTCAACTACAAAGTTTCACAACTTCTTGAGATATACAAATTTTATTTTAGTTGTTTGGTCATATGTTCATCCGACATGATCGTTCTAACATTGTTCATAAATCACGTATGTCTCTCATAGTTTCATAGACTACAAGAGAGATATGTAAGATTTATGAATAAATTTACTTTTACTTTGTCATATGAAAAAATAAGCAAAACAAACTTTATACATCTTGATGAGTTGTACAACTTTGTAGTTAAATTTTTTTTCATTTAAATTAATTTACTGCTTCAAAATATATTTTAAAAATTTCTTTGCCGAGTGTCAAGAAAAAAACACTCGGCAAAGAGCTCTTTGTCGTGTAAAAAAAGCTCTCCTCAAAGAAGTTTCTTTGTCGAGTGTAAAAAAAGACCTCAACAAAGACTTTACCAAGTGTTTTTTATTCTCGGTAAAGATTTCTTTACTGAGTGCCCAAAAAAAACGCTCGGCAAAAAATTAACTCTCGGCAAGACAGCAACGATCATTCTCTGGTAGTGCAAGCTTCTTCCTCGTTGTTGACATATGAGATGACAATGCCAACTCGGCTTTTATTACATTTTTTATGTTATTAAACGGTTTCGAATTAAATTTTATTCTATTAAAATAGAAAGTTTATAATTTCGATTTCAAAATTTTTATATCCAAGTCACCAGTTCAACTTTATTGGCTCGAAAGTGCAAGTACCTGGCTACTCAATATAGCTCATGCGATGGGCCATGGGACACAATCTTTTTTTTTTATAAAAGCCGGTTGCCCAGCGATATATTAATAAGAAGTAGGAACAGAGTTTGAGACTACATGCGCGAGGGGCGCAGCCCTACCCGTAGCAGACCGCTGCAGGGAGGTTAGAAAGCTAAAGCTGATATCTCCCTGCATAGTTTCCAACTAACAGGGGGTAAGCACCCCCCCTGCTCCCACAAGTAGGCCTCGTCTTTTATCTTGGCGAACAATTGCGTAACTGATACAGAGGAGTTGTTGAAAATCGCCGCATTTCTCTGGGTCCAGATAATCCACAGGGTCAGGATCGCCAAGGTGTGGGTTGTTTTGCTTCCATTGCAGACCAAATGCACGAACCACTCCTCAATCTCCATCGTCACCGGCCAAAGAGAAGGAATGAAAATTTGGCTGTTACTCCAGGTGGCCAAGCGCTCCCAAACAGCTCCCAAACAGCCCGGGCAACTGGGCATTCCACAAAGAGATGTAGCGCCGTCTCGAGGTTCCTGTTGCAGAGGCCGCAGAAATAGTTGTTTTCCCATCCACGCAAGAGAAGGCATGCTGCTGTCCAAAGCCTGTCCTGGAGTAGGAGCCAAAGGAAAAAATTTTGTTTTGGCGGTGCCCATGCTTTCCAGATCAGAGTGGGAAAATTGGAAATGATGTTGGTACTGAATTGGATGGCGTAGGCTGATTTAGCAGTGTATGCGCCTGAGTTGTCAAGCGTCCATGTGTGTCCTGATGGGTTCTTAGGATCGTCTAGGAGCGGATCCAATGGAGTAGATCGAGTTCTAGTAGTAGTAGATGTATGCAGTTCATGTAATGCAGAGAGGAGTAGAGGGAGAGAGGAGAAAGAGACACAGACCAGAGGGGTCGACGGTGTGAGTAGCGGTTGCGGCGGCGGTGTTAGGGTTCATCCCGCCGTCGGCCATAGGTGTCGTGGTGCCGTCAGCCGTCGCGTCCGTCGTCATCTTCACGCACTGGGTGCTCGCCGCGTCGGTGGCACTTCCCGCCGCTGGCAGCGCCCCCTATCGATCGGTCTAGGGCTTAGGGAATGTCGGTGGGGATTTGGCGGCGCAGGTGAACCTCGTGAGACGTACCTTGCGCCCCGGCCCCCACCTTCCTTATATAGCACTGTGCGACGGGGGCCCACCAACCATAGGGTTGGACGCCCCCGATCAGGGCGTGACCTAGGGCCCGTTAGTCCGTTGGGCCTAACGGGAGGAGATCTAACTCTAACATTCTCCCCCTAGATCTCATACAATTCTTTTAATTCTTCAATTCTATTTCAAGTTCAATATTCCAATTCTTTTCAATTCCATCACAGATTAGTACATAGAGCATGCTTCATCATCACAACAATTCTTGTCGTTAGACTCACAGCTACTACACACCTTTCTATTTTGGAAATAAACTTTTCATCATTCTGAGCCCTTCTTATTCTTCGGGAATCATAGGCTTTCCCTTAAACCCATGCCGGCTATGTGTCCTCTGAACACACTGGGTGGGAGGCCTTTTGTGAGCGGATCCACTAGCATCTTTTCTGTTCGTATATGCTCAAGATTTATGATATGATCCCGAAGTTTATCTTTCACAACATAGTACTTTATGTCAATGTGTTTGGCAGCACCACTTGACCTATTGTTGTGAGCGTATTCTACCGCTGGGTTGTTATCACAATACAACCGCATCGGTCTTTCTATACTTTCAATTATTCTCAGTCCGGGTACAAATTTCTTCAACCAATTTACCTGCCCCGAGGCCTCATAACAAGCTACAAACTCGGCGTACATTGTCGAGGATGTAGTCACTGTTTGTTTCGAACTTTTCCACGATATTACTCCTTTAGCAAGAGTAAATATATATCCTGATGTGGATTTTCTTTCATCTCCAGCATAGTCAGAATCTGAATACCCCTCTATGCACAGGGAATCAGATCTTTCATATGTCAACATGAGACCTTTCGTACCTTGCAAATAACGCAAGACTTTCTTCACTAGTTTCCAATGTTCAATTCCTGGATTCTTTTGATATCTGCCAAGTAACCCGGTAACAAAAGCTATGTCAGGGCGAGTACACGTTTGAGCATATTGTAAACTTCCAATTGCCGAAGCATACGGTACCGCTTTCATTTGATTAATTTCATATTGATTCTTGGGACACTGATGTTCCCCATATTTATCGCCCTTGACAATCGGAGCAGGAGATGGACTACACGCATGCATACTAAATCTCTTCAGAACCTTTTCTATGTATGCCTTCTGCGATAATCCCAATACCCCTTTTCTTCTATCTCGATGAATCTCAATTCCCAAGACAAACGAAGCTTCACCGAGATCTTTCATATCAAAGTTCGAGGACAAGAATTTCTTCGTCTCTAATAGTAGATTGACATCATTACTAGCAAGTAAGATATCATCCACATATAGGATCAGGAATATGTATTTCTTATTCTTGAATTTCACATAGACACAATTGTCCTCGACATTTTCTGTAAACCCAAAACCCTTTATAGTTTTATCAAACTTCAAGTACCACTGTCTCGAAGCTTGTTTCAAACCATAAATTGATCTTTTCAGACGACATCCCATATTCTCTTTTCCTTTTACGACAAAACCTTTCGGTTGTGCCATATAGACATTTTCATCCAAATCCCCATTTAGGAATGCGGTCTTTACATCCATCTGATGTAATTCTAGATCATAGTGAGCCACAAGTGCCATAATGATTCTGAAAGAATCTTTACAAGAAACTGGGGAAAAAGTTTCATTGTAATCGATCCCTTCTCTTTGGGTAAAACCCTTAGCCACAAGTCGCGCTTTGTGTCTTTCAATATTCCCTTGGGAGTCATATTTCGTCTTGTAGACCCATTTGGATCCTACTTTCTTAGCTCCTTTAGGAATGTTTTCTAGAACCCAAACCTTGTTGGTATTCATAGATTTCATCTCATCTTCCATAGCCTGAAGCCACTTCGATGAGTGTTCGCTTCTCATGGCTTCTTCAAAAGTTAGAGGGTCATCTTCCATATGATATTCTTCAGTTTCATAGATTTCATAATCATCTGGAATAGCTGACCTTCTAGTTCTTTGAGACCTTCTAGGGGCCTCTGGCACTTGTTCCACTATGGGCTGTTGTTGTTCTTCCTCATCAGCAACATCTGATTCTATAGGCTCCTGATGGACAGGTTCCTCTTGTTCATTCATTGTTGCTATGGGAGAATTCACAACAGGTGTTGTCACCACATTATCTTGTACTACTGGTGCAACATCGGCAGCAGGTAACGTAAAGTATGGTTCTTCAACCATCGGAGTAGGTACATGTACCCGCTTCTCCTCAAGTCTAATTTCACGTGTTACTTTGCTCCCCCTGATCATGTCATCCTCCAAGAACACAGCGTGTCTTGTTTCAACAAATTTCGTGTATCTATCAGGACAATAAAATCTATATCCTTTCGATCTTTCTGGATAGCCAATGAAATGGCAGCTGACGGTCTTGGAGTCTAACTTTCCAATATTTGGGTTAAATACTTTTGCCTCAGCTGGACAGCCCCACACACGTAAGTGCTTAAGTGAGGGTTCTCTTCCTGTCCATAATTCATACGGTGTTCTCTGCACCGACTTGCTTGGTACTCGATTAAGTATATGAATGGCGGTTTTCAGTGCCTCCATCCATAAACCAACCGGTAGTGTGGAGTAACTCATCATGCTTCTCACCATATCCATTAGGGTACGGTTTCTTCTTTCAGCCACTCCATTCTGCTGAGGCTCCCCCGGTGTGGAGTATTGAGCGACTATGCCATTTTCCTGTAGGAACCTTGCAAAAGGACCTGGAATTTGGCCATACGGGGTATGTCGCCCGTAATACTCTCCACCACGGTCTGATCGAACTATCTTTATCTTCTTGTTATGTTGATTTTCAATTTCGGCTTTAAATATCTTAAATTTATCCAATGCTTCTGTTCTTTCTTTAATTGGATAAATATAGCCATAACGAGAGTAATCATCCGTGAATGTTATGAACGAATCATAACCATCCACGCTTTTCGTTGGGAATGGACCGCAAATGTCCGTGTGAATTATTTCTAATACTCTCGTGCTTCGTTTAGCATCTTTCTTTATTTTCTTAACGTATTTTCCTTTGATGCAATCAACACATTGTTCTAAATCGGAGAATTCTAAGTGCGGAAGAATTGATTGTTTCACTAAGCGTTCTATTCTCCCCCTCGAAATATGGCCCAAACGACAATGCCATAATTTCGAAGAGTCGCTATCGTTTCTCTTCCGCTTCTTATTCTCATTTGTAGATTGGGAGACATTCACATCATTCATAACATGATTCACATTTTCAGCAAGAGATAACAAATAAAGCTTGTCTTGTCGGAAGGCAAGACCAACACATTTGTTATTATCATCAAATAGTTCACATCTGCCATTACCAAAATGACAGCCAAATCCAACATCATCGAGTTTGGAAACACTTATCAAATTCCTACGTAAAGAGGGAACATAAAGTACATCTCTGAGCTTAAGTACAAAACCATCTTTTAATTCTAAAGCTAAATCGCCGATGGCTTCAACTTCAGCTTGTACTCCATTCGCAACTTTAATCGTTCTTTCTCCTCTTTGCAGGATTCTCCTCCCACTTAACCCCTGTAAAGAATTCGAAACGTGAATTGTTGCACCTGAATCAATCCACCAAGAAGTATTCGAATAACATAAAAACAGGGATTCATCTACAAATGTGATAGTGTCATCACCTTTCTTTAGTAGCTTTTTCAGGTAGACAGGGCAATCTCTCTTATAGTGCCCTCTCTTGAAGCATTCCTTGCACTGATCTTTCTCAGCATTGCCATATTTTCTAAAATCCTCATCCTGAGAGTCCTTTTCTTTTCCCTTTGCATTTGTGTGTTCTTGTGGCTTGGAGGGAGAGCCTTTATTCCACTGGGTTTTCCCCTGTGGTTTCTTGTAAAAGTTCTTTCTTTTATTGTCCTTGACAAGATGAGCAGATTCACCCTGTGCGGACTTGATTCGTTCTTCCTCCTGGACACACATTGCAATAAGCTTTTCAATGTCCCAGTTCTCAGGCATCATATTGTAATTCACAGCAAAAGTTTCGAATTCTTTTGGCAGTGAAAGAAAGACCAAGTGGATGAGGAACTTGTCATTGATCCCCAAATCCATAGGCTTTAATTTTGCTGCCATTGTATTCATTTTCAATATGTGCTGACGCACACCACCACCATTGTACTTCTCAGTTACAAGTTTATGTATGATTGTGCTTGCTGTGGCCTTAGAAGACCCAGTAAACTGGCTTTTTACCCTTTCAAGATAATCAATGGCGGTGATGCATTCTGGGATTGACCCTCGGATTTGTTCTTCAATGGTGGCTTTCGCCACCAATAGGCATTTTCTATTGGATTGAATCCAACGCCTATGTTCAATATCATATTTCATCCTGACTTCTGCAAAATCACGCTTTCGGGCGTGAAAAGCTTCGTCAGTTTCATCGGTTCTTTTCTCCGGTTCCTCTGGAATAGTAGGACACGAGGATGTTATGGCAAGATCGATTTCTGCCAGTGCAAGTTCTAATTCATACTTCTCCCGCCACACACGGTAGTTGGTACCGTTGAGCGGAGGAATGTTATTGATGTTGACCATTGCTTTAACTCCTGAAATTTATCCAAAGAAAAGTGAGAAACATTCATCATGAAATTGCATGCCTTAATTTAACGTTGGTCAAAATTAAAACATATGATTTCTCTATGCAAAAATTTATACATCACCGTTGGGCAGAAGTAAAAAATAATGCATAGCAATTCATTATAATAATGTTATTAACAACGTTGGTCAGAAAATAACAATATTATAATCTCAACAAATTATCGAAAATCATAATTCACTCAAAATTAAATTATCCCGTTGGTTCAAATTTAATTTAGAGTCAAATTCAATATTTTCTTCGCAGCGGAAACAATTAAAATTGTTCATAATCTTATTTTCCAGAAATTTCAGGTCGAATTGTTCTCTAAACAAAATATCGTTGGATAAAATTGTATAGAGAAAAATTCATTAAAATTTCAATTCAAATACAAAGGAAATTCATAACTATTTCTGGAAATTCTAGGCGCTATGACAGACACCAAGCGGGATTACATAGATCAAATTCAATTTAATTCTGGAAATAAAATAGAAACTGTCACTGTTCATTTTCGAATTTTGGTCAAAATGATCGGCCCAGAGATCATTTGAGCCCATCTGGCCGCCCGCGGGACGCCCCTTCTCCCCCCAGGCCGCAACGTGGGCCTGGGCCGGGAAAGAAGACGCCCGCCTGGGCTCAAAGAGGCCCAGCCGACTCGGATCGCCCGCGGCCGTTCGATCTAGGGTGTCGGGGATCCGACGGCTGCGCGTCAGTTTCGGTAGAACAAAACCGCGTCCGGCCGACAACTCCCCCAACCCTAATTCATTCGTGTCTTCTCCCATTCCCTTTCTCCTCAGAGCAGCGGCGGCGGCCCGAGGCGATTCGGCGGCCGGCCGGGAGAGCTCTCCCGCCGCACCGCTCCTTCCCCCTTCCCCCGCGCTCTTTCTCTTTCTTCTCTCGGCCTGCGCAGGCAGCAGAGCAACGACGGCGATGGCCCGGGACGCGTCGGCGGTGTCCCGTGGGACCCGACCGGAAGGAACCCGCTAGCGCACGCGCCGCCGTAGGACCTCCCGCCGGCGTGCGAGCTCGCCTACGGCTGAGCTCGCCGCCGTCGGGCGGCTCTGCGGCTGTGCCGGTTCGTCGGCAAAACGGAGGTAAGGGTGGGGTTGGTTTTCGATTTGGGTCGGGGTTCGTTTCTTGTGCTTTCTGTGGATCGGGATCCTTTAGGGTTTCGTTAGATTGAGTTTCGTTATCCCGATCTGGACTTCGTTCTTGGTTCTTGTTCCCTGACCCCTCTCTGTTCTTGAGTTAGGGTTAGGATTTCTTTTCGGTTGAGCCGTGTAGGCTCGGATCCAAGTGGATCCCCTCCGTAGGAGGCCTCTGATACCATTGATGGGTTCTTAGGATCGTCTAGGAGCGGATCCAATGGAGTAGATCGAGTTCTAGTAGTAGTAGATGTATGCAGTTCATGTAATGCAGAGAGGAGTAGAGGGAGAGAGGAGAAAGAGACACAGACCAGAGGGGTCGACGGTGTGAGTAGCGGTTGCGGCGGCGGTGTTAGGGTTCATCCCGCCGTCGGCCATAGGTGTCGTGGTGCCGTCAGCCGTCGCGTCCGTCGTCATCTTCACGCACTGGGTGCTCGCCGCGTCGGTGGCACTTCCCGCCGCTGGCAGCGCCCCCTATCGATCGGTCTAGGGCTTAGGGAATGTCGGTGGGGATTTGGCGGCGCAGGTGAACCTCGTGAGACGTACCTTGCGCCCCGGCCCCCACCTTCCTTATATAGCACTGTGCGACGGGGGCCCACCAACCACAGGGTTGGACGCCCCGATCAGGGCGTGACCTAGGGCCCGTTAGTCCGTTGGGCCTAACGGGAGGAGATCTAACTCTAACATGTCCAGGTTAAGCCGCATGGAGTTCAGCATAGTCCAGAGCCTGAAAAACTCACTAAGGAGGTTGTTGTTAAGATTGTAGGCAATGGGACACAATCTCAATCTTCTTCCATTTAGGGTTACGTTGTGACAATCTAGGTCCTCTTAAAACAGGGCTTTGGATTCTTAAAACGGTGAATCTAAGAAAAAACACGTTTTTATGACTTCAGCTTTTAGGTGATAACATTTTTTTTTAGGATAGGTGATAACAGTTTGGTTTATTGTGTTTACTTGGTTTTGGCTTTGTAAGCTTGAAAGAGTGCCTAATTGGCATTAGAAGCAATCTACTACCTTGTGTTTACTTGGTTTTAGCTTTGTAAGCTTGAAGTTAAGAGTGCCTAATTGTGCAAAATGAGTACACATAAATACGGCCTCCTAAATTTGAAGCGTTTAGAGGAAAAAGGAATAAAAGCTGTGATGGTAACTTTCACGCGCAGTTCCATGACGGAATCTCTCCTTTTTTTTCTTTTTTTTTTTTTTGCGACTCCATGCCGGAATCGATGATGAACCTTGATTTACACTCTGATTGTCTTCCCATTTATATATAGTATGTAATTTGCACTCTGATCGTCTTTCAACTTGTATATAGTATATAATTTGCACTCTGATTGTCTTCCCATAATCCCATTTATATAGTCGGACGAGACTCATCAGTCATCAACATGCAACATTGATCATAGCAAATCACAACTCATCAGCCATGGCGTTTAGCTTCAAGATGGCCGCCTCCCTTGTCGCCGCCGTCCTCCTCCTCTTGGTCACCCCACAAGCTCGAGGTAGACATACACACATGCATGCATGCATCACACGATCCTTGCATGCCGTCGTCTTCGTTTCAAAGATTCAATCCTAATTCCTAACCTGACCTGACCATCACGCATGGCAACGTGCGCGTGTTTATATACTAGTAGGTTGGGCGTTGGAGGGCGATGAGGTGATGCCGAGCGACATGGTGCTGGTGGAGAAGCCGGTGGAGCAGATGGTGGTGGCAATCCCCGGCGGCGCCGGCACAATAATGCCGGGGTCGACCATCTGCCTGCAGTGCCGGTGTTGCTCCAAGTCGAACCCTGGGAAATGCCAGATTAGCACCTGCTGCTCCAGCTTGAATTGCGACAGCGGCAGCAAGTGCAACCCCGTGCAGGACAATTGTGGATGCGCCGGCTGCGGCGGCGCCAACTAGTCGACCGGCCGGCCGCCGGGCGTCTAATTGACCAGCATTGGATCTGGAGTTTTAGGATTTTGAGTAGTTATAATGGTTATGGTTTGGATTAAACACCCAGCCAGTCTGCCACTAACGTTTTAGATTGAGTTGTTTTTCAGAGACGTTTCTAGGATGAATAAAAAAATCACGATGGAACCGTTTGGTAAGCTCAATGGATTCTCGAAACTAAAAACTAAATCAGAAGAAACCAGGTTTGGATGATTCTATGGACTTGTACAAAACACTACGTCAAAATCCAGCTTCTGCAGCGTTGCCTAAAAGCTCTTAGTGGCGGACACTTGTTTTGCCCGCTGCGAAAAATCTTATGCTTTCCTACGGCGAGTGTTTTTTTATTTACTGTGACGGACATCTTAAGGTCCGCCACGGTTAAGGCCGAAGCCCATTAGGCCTAGGGCGAGGCTCGATAGCCACACCCCATATAAAAACAGGACCTAGGGTTTCCATCCTCAGTATCCTCTCTCTCCCACTCCCTCCCTCTCTCATCCTCAGCACCCTCTCTCTCTCCCGGGTGGCGGCGCGCGGGGCTGCGGCTCTCTCTCCCACTCCTTCCCTCTCTCATCCTCAGCGGCTCTCTCCCACTCCTTCCCTCTCTCATCCTCAGCACCCTCTCTCTCTCCCGGGTGGCGGCGCGCGGGGCTGCGGCCGAGCGCTGGACCGCGCTCGGGGCGGCGCGGGGCCGCGGTGGATGCGGGGCGGCGCGCGGGGCCGTGCGGGGCCGCGTCGGCGCTCGTGGCGGCGCTCTTGGCGGCGCGCGGGGCGGCGCTCGGAGCGCCGCGCGCAGGGCGGATCCGGTGGCGGCGGCGGCAACCCTGGATGGGCTCGTCGGGCCCGTAGATGGGCTCGGCGGGCCTATCTAGGGTTTTCTCTTTTTTTTTGTTTTTTGAATGATTAACCGCAGCGGGCAAAAACGACCCGCTGTGGGAAAGCTTGATTTCCTGTGACCCGCGGCGGCGGATCGGTTTGCCCGGTGTGGTAAACCAATTCCGCCCGTCACGATAAATCCTTTTTGACGTAGTGAAATAAGAATATGTTTCAAGTGATTCTCCTTGAAAAGTTTTCCTCTTTTAGTCTTTGACAATGATTCTAGTGATTCTACTGAGAATCTAAAATGTTTCTCAGTGCCAAATGCACCCTCAATCTCTTCGTGTTCAGGAGTTGGTAATTGACACTAGAAACAATTCTATCTACTATAACTTATGAAGAGACCTCACTGATGACCATGCTAAAGCTTTAGATATTTGTTGTCTTATATTGTACCATAAAATTTAGAATTCTTCACCACACATTAAAGGTACTAAAATTTAAATTAGTCATAGTACCTATTTTTTCTAAGGAGGTGCCTACATTTATACTAGTTGTACTTGTTTTTCAAGGAGGTGCCAAAATTTATTGTAGATATTTTCTACAATGAGGTACCAAGATTTACACATGATACCTATTTGTACCTGTCTAAGGGCCATAAGAAAGCTAAAGTAGGTACAAATTTACATATATCTAGCAAGCATTGCCAATTATCCCGTCCCTTGATGAACATACTGAGGTTCTCCACTAGATTTTTTCCTCCCCTGCCCCTAAATTATTGTAACATATTCCCTCCATTTCAAATTATAAGTCATTCCGAAAATCTTGGAGAGTCAAAACATCTCAAATTTGATCAAAATTATAGACAAAGTTATAAAGATTCATGGCATTGAATAGGTATACTATGAAAATATAATTGATGAAGAATCTAATAATACTTAGTTGACATCATAAATATTGTTGCATTATCATATAAGTTTGGTAAAACTTGAGATGTTTTGACTATTCAATATTTTTGGAATGACTTGTAATTTATGATGGAGTAGGAGATTAGGTTGCTCTAGTAGATCTCCTTTCACTATATCTTTTAGAGACATCTCAAAACCTTCCTCCTCTTCCTCAAAGAAAGGAGACACACTAGCACCTCCCGTGTCTGTGGATCTCATGCCAAATTACCGCACATGTCCAAAAGTTAATCTAATGTAGTACAACACTTCTTTACAGTGAGATTGCTTTCGAGAGATCTCTAGCAGATTATATGGAAGAAGGGATATAAGAGATCTGGTAAAGTTTCTTTTCTTCTATCTAGTAAAGTAATATGCGCCGTTGGAGCATATTTAATCCGTGTACATCTCTACTATAAATGGAAGACATTAATATATTATCTTAGTACTCCATCCAATAAAAATGCAATTCTATGTTTAAGATAAGTTACTTTTTCCTACGTTTGACCAAGTTTATATAGGAAATAGTATCAACGTCTCTGAATAGAGATATACTATAAAAATATATTCATAAAAATCTAATAATATTTATCTTGTATCATAAATGTTAGTAATTTTATAGATTTGATCAAACTCTAAACTGTTTAACTTCTTGGAAGGTTAGAATTGTATTCTTTTAGGACTGACTGAGTATGTTGCAAGTGAAGAGGGAAGAGGTAGCCAGGAATACAAACTAAACTGCGGAAACTGCAGAATGAATACGAGTAATGACATAAAGACATCCTCCTAAACTGAGGCGTTTTCGCGTTTTTTATAGAGGAAAAAAGAATAAAGCTGTGAGGGTAACTTTTGTGCAGTTGCAGGCCGGAATTGATGAACATTAATTTCCACTCTGATCTTTCTCCGTCTCTTGTATACTATAGTGCTCATCGCAAACTGGGGACACCGTCATCATCCATCTCTGTTAGATTTCATACCAAACACACCAAGAACAAAAAAGCCATGGCCAAACAACGTTCGTCGATCGTTCTCAACATGGTCCTCTTTGCCTTCCTGTCTTTCACCCTCCATTTCAAAGCCCGAGGTGAAGGTATGCACATGTACACACGTGTACTAGTGTACTACACTAGTACACTACACATGTTTATATCTTTTATATATATATATATATATATATATATATATATATATATATATATATATATATGTGCATCGATTGCACAATAATATATACTGGTTAGTAGTCTTAACACCGGTGGTGGTGAACTGATGGGTAGGTACGGTAGCAGGCGCGTGGGGACCCACCGCCGGCGATCAGGCCGACACGGCGGAGTTCGTGCTGCTAGAGCTTATCCCGGAGCAACTACTGGCGGCGACGGTTGGCGCGGTAAACGCGACGGTTCCGGCCGATACCCAGCTGACGTGCTTGGGATGCCATTGCTGCCTCAAGAACACCAACCCGCAGATGTGCCTCACGACGTGCTGCTACAAGAGGCCGATCTGCGGCAAGTCCGGCTGCTCGATTTCAGAGGTGGTATCATGTGGATGCAACCACTGCGTCCCTCCTCATGTTCATCATATATGGCCGTCCTTCTCCCCCTCCTCGGACCACCAACTGAAGCATATCTGCATATGTATCGACCTTCAAGTGGGTCCAAATAAATCCAAGGCTCTTCTCTATCAATACATAGATTGGCACAACTCCTGCCGTTCTTAAAAAAAATCCAAGGCAAATATAATCCTTCAGTTGTGATGTATATGGGTGGTGTTAATCCTTGTGAGTGTGTAACGAAGCCTAAATGCTTGGCTTTTGATATGGGTGATTGTAAGAGCAATTAGCTAGTAAAACGTTGGCCAGGCGACCCATCAAAACCAGCATATGCAGCACTAGAGAAATCCTACTTCTCCCAAACAGCAGCAATGAATCATAGATATATAGAGAGACAATGTATTAAAATCTCACACTTTGGTAGACGACAGAGATGTCTGCTTTGCCATGCTTCGACAACTAGATTCAAAGATAACCAACTGTTCAAAGACAAGTTCAGACTCACGATGACTAGTTCGAGTTTGACAGAGACAATAATATAACCTAGCTAGCAGCAGCGGACAGCATCCTGCATAGTCGTCGCCTGTTCTTCGGAAGCAGCATCGCCACCCTACTGAAGATGCCACCAATTTGGATGTGAGTTTAGCCCGGCCTGCAGCTGGATGCAATAAAAACTTAATTAGACACCACAATTACAGATGCAGCGTAACAAATTTCTTTTTATAAAAAAAGATTATCTGAAGGGTGGAGAACACACGCTAGCTATAGAAACAATAAAGTTCGATTTAATTTTGCGTCAAGTTGCTTGGTGTATGTAACAATGATTTGAAAAATATAAAGTGACAACTGAGACTATATATATGATAAAACAAAATAATATATACCATTTCATATCCTTCTCGGTGACATAAATGGTGGGTATCCGAGATAGGGATGAACATCTTGGCATTTTCTTGTACCGACCCTCTCAATCTTCATAGTCTTGAAATCAAGGGTGAAACATGTTGATGTGCAGTCTTCCAGGGAAATGTATCTTTGAGATTCACAAACGGTATATAAGCAACAAATGTCAATGGGCATCGGGACTATATTCTTCAGCTGCCACTCATGAGCTATCTTGCCCTCTTTTTGCACACCGGTGTAGTAATGCGAAGACGACGTTGCGTCGTAGATATGGATACTAAACATTCCAAGCATGCCGTTACCTTCCTCCACAACGTGGACAATCCGTTCCTCGTGTCCCGGTAGGAGGTCAACGGTGGCGAACTCCTTCGTGTTCATGTTGAGCTTGACTAACTTGTTCGATAGGTACACTTTCCAGTAGAGAGAGTTATATGCACAAGAGGTCGAACAAAGCTTTTGGCGGGATGATCCTGTTGTTGGTCTTGTCAACCTTAGGGTGTCCCAGCTGGTCGATGCACTGACACTCCAGCTGCCAGAGCTAGAAGAGAAGACAATCACCACTAACTCTTCGGTGCAATGCATCTCCGTGATGACTCTGAATGATGTCTCGTCGTCGTCCTCGTCTACAGAAGGGGCAAACGAATGATCATAATACTTGAGATTTTGTTCGTAGGATTGGTTGTCAGGTATGGGAGGCAGCAGCAGGTACCGCCGGGACAACGGGTCACAGACCGCGAGGTCCGGCAATACGAAATCCTTCCCGTCGGAGTCGGAGTCGGGGCACCAGCATTCCAGAAGGACGCGGCCGTCGTAAACTTCCTTTGGATACCAGCCGCCCCATCTGCCGCGAGGGACGTACCTGAAGGAGAAGTCGGCGGCGCGGGCTATAGCGCGGCCGGCGGGAGCGCCAGGAAGGGGCGCCTCCGCGGGTTCGAAGATGGCGTCGTCTCCGGGGACGTTGATGAGGCCGAGGAGCAGAGGCGGGTGGAGCGACCGGTAGCGACGGAGGAAGATGGGGTCGGTGATGAGGCGGTGGAAGGAGACGCATGCGGTGGAGGCGCGGGCCAGGTCGGCAGGGGAGGCGACCCGGAACAAGATCTCCTCCAGAAGGTCGTCGGGGAGGGCGGCCGGCTGCCGCGGCGACGCCGTGGCCTCGAGTTGGGGTTGGGGGAGGATCGGGCGAACAGGGGAGGACATCGTCAGCGCGCCGCTCGCCTCCGGCGAAGGGCAGAATTATAGGAAGTCGAGGGTTTCGGTCCATGAATTAGGTGTATTATTTGGGTCCGCATTCGGCCCATGCTTCCAAGTCATCTAAGGCCAGAGAGACCAATAATGTGGGTGGGGGGGGGGGGGGGGGGGGGGGGGGGGGGGGGGGGGGGGGAATACAAAAAGCCTGTGTAGCCTTTGCGGCCCAGACTATGGTTTTTTCAATTGTCGATTGGCACAATCAACGGGAGAAATTGAAATTTCGAAACCACAAAGTTGACTATTTAGTATCAATCTCCCAACCAGAAATTAGGACTATTTCATGACCATTAATTGAAGCATCAATTATTATAAAAAATAGTGTCATATCATTATTACAATTAAGCAGACAAGAGATAGAGAGATAACAATATATTTTTTTTATATAAAGCTACTCCCTCTGTCCCGCAATGAAGGTCGTCCGGGAGCTGCATCTGAGCATCCGCACTCATACCGCCTGTTGTGCATCTGGACGTCTATCTGCCCACATTCACGGAATCTTGGATGTATGCGCTGAGAAGCTATAACGACTCAAATAAAGGGACGAAGGGAGTATATAACAAGATACAAAGAGAAGTGATAGGTGCATACTAGGAGAGAGAAGAAAAATAATCGGATAAAATTTTGTTTTGAATAAATCATCCATTGAGAATATGAGTATAGTGTCTATATGACTCGGTAAATAAAGAAATTCTATTATATATAGTCTTCGAGTTAGGACTGACCTAAATGTGCAAATCAGAGTTTATACATGATGCATTGTTCTTTTGATTGAAGGGAAGGGAACAAGAATTATATTAAAGCTAGACATAATATAATATTCATCTAAGGCCTTCCATTGTGTTTTTTACTAGTAGCTTTTCATAAATGTGTCGGTACTCCAAACAAGAAACACAAGGATAAAGTGAAATCCTCATACCAAATCTGTCAATGAACTCTAAAATATTGGACGTGCTGGGAGAACCAACGTTCTAGAATCAGAGTGAAGCACATCTAAAGCAATAGAATAACATTAACAGATGAATCATTGAGATAAAACATGTTGCAGATTAAGCATCTGATCTATCAAGTTGGACACATTTGTAGCCATTAACGATAAGAATGATGACGTAGAGTTACTATTCTTATGAAGAGTGTTTAGGGCAACCTTCCTTTTTGCATATAGTGACCATAAACTAACCTCCTACTAATGAAATTGATGCCAACAACGGTGACTTTATTGTGAACACCATCGAAATGATTGCAGGTAAAAACTCCTGGCCAAACATCATATGAAATTACTATAGAATGGATCGTTTCATATGAGTTTTACAAGAAGCTCATGGAAAGTTTCTTTTGTGTCACTCTTTCTTGTAGAATTTCTGTGATTTTCCTATGCTCCATCCAAATGTTCAATCTTGAAGTTCCCTCAGTTTTCTCAATCCATATGATTCAAGATGTGATGGCATTCTATTCATACTTTTTTTTCCTATTAACTAGTTTTTAGAATTCTACGTTCCAAAGAGGCCCTATTGAATTTACATGTTTTTTTCTGACCCATCCAGATGTTCAATCTTAAAGTTTCATTTAATCTAAAAATGTTAGGCCATTCTATTCCTATGCGTTCCCTACTCATGTTTTTTTTTAGAATCCTGCATTCTGAAGAATCCATAAAAGTTTAAGATTGTTAAACCAAAGTCAGAGTTAAGACATGTGCAACAAGATGCTGCCTGTGGCAATGTCTATCTAACCGCAAGCCAGATCTATCCCTGCCATGTGTCGTTGAAGAAAAGACAAGTTCATTTTCTATTGTGTGAAATAGATTTAGACACACGCTGGGCATGGGTCAATCACATTAAAACATATTTGCACACAAAAGCTTTACACATGGTGAGTTTTTTTTTTTTGAACTTCACATGGTGAGTTATTAGCATCAAAGGAAAAGACCATAAGGCCTATGAAGACACATGCGGGCATATTGAAAAACCGGAAAAACAATGATTATAATCATATTGTCCCTGCTCTATTTTGCAAAATCTTTTTGCGTTTTGGTCTACTTTTTTGTAAAATAGAACTAAACAAGGGTACTAAATTTTATAAAAAGTAACTCCAAAATATTTTGCATTTGGCACCAACACATCAAAGGTCAAAATATTTTGCATCGTTGCGCGTGCCACACCTCTCTTTCCCCCATGTTTTACAAAATATTTCACTGTATCTAAACATGTATGCAATTTTTTTTTTGCGTTTTTCATTTTAGACACAATTTTTTTTTACAAAAGCTTTTCACCTTTTCCAGAATCTAAACATGGCCTTAATATATATGCACTTCTACGCTAATATACAGGTACAAGAAAAAACACCCTCTCGCATTTACTTCGACGAATGCTAAAACATAAAAAGGTTATATAAATGGCGTGAGTGAAAACAGCTTTAAAACCATACAAGAGACAGAATCCTTTCCGCGACAAGGAACTAAGGTATACATGCAACCTTCAACCTTGTACAGTATATATAGTCGTACATGCTATTTGTAACACCGACATATGGGTCCCACGGCGAAGTTGTGGCTTCAACAATGACCCAAGCCACGAACGGGAAATATCCAAAACCAGATAAACCCGTGTGCCGTGCCGTCTCCTTCCCTCCCGTCCCGCGCCCGCGCCTCCCTCCACCACTCGCTCCCTCGGCCTCCTCCGCTCCACCATGCCCGCCTCACTCCTTCCCTCGACCTTCCTCCCCCACCACCTGCGCCGCCTCGCTCCCGCCGGTTGCACTACCTCACCCGCAGCCTCCTCCTCGGCCTCCGTCCCAGCGAGCCGCTACGACTTCGAGCCCCTCCTGGCCTACCTCTCGTCCCCCTCCGTAGCGGCTTCCCTCACGTCGTCATCCCCACCGGCATCCGTTCCGGCGCCCGAGCACAGCCTCGCCGCGACTTACTCTGCTGTCCCTTCGCACGAGTGGCATGCGTTGCTGCGTGACCTCGCCGCCAGCGACGCGTCCCTGCCGCTGGCCTTCGCGCTGCTACCTTTCCTCCACCGTCACCATCTCTGCTTCCCGCTCGACCTCCTCCTCTCGTCTCTCCTGCACTCGCTCTCCGTGTCCGGCCGCCTTCTCCCGCACTCCCTCCTCCTCTCCTTCCCGCCGTCGCTCTCCGACCCGCCGTCCCCACTTCTGCTCAACTCCCTCCTCGCCGCCTCCGCCGCGGCCTCGCGCCCCGCCGTCGCGCTCCGGTTGCTCTCGCTGCTCCGCGAGCACGATTTCCTCCCGGACCTCGCGTCCTACTCGCACCTCCTCGCCTCGCTGCTCAACACGCGGGACCCGCCCGACGCCGCGCTGCTCGAGCGCCTCCTCGGTGACCTCAGGGACTCGCGGCTCGAGCCCGACGCGCCGCTCTTCTCGGACCTCATCTCTGCCTTCGCGCGGGCGGCGCTCCCGGACGCCGCGCTCGAGCTCCTCGCCTCCGCGCAGGCAATCGGGCTCACGCCGCGCTCCAACGCCGTCACCGCGCTCATCTCCGCGCTAGGCTCTGCGGGGCGCGTCGCCGAGGCGGAGGCGCTGTTCCTCGAGTTCTTCCTTGCTGGGGAGATCAAGCCGCGGACGCGCGCCTACAACGCGCTGCTCAAAGGGTATGTCAGGATTGGTTCGCTCAAGAATGCAGAGCACGTTCTCGACGAAATGTCGCAGTGCGGAGTCGCGCCAGACGAGGCCACTTACAGCCTGCTTGTGGATGCGTACACAAGAGCTGGGAGGTGGGAAAGTGCCAGGATACTGCTCAAGGAGATGGAGGCTGATGGAGTTAAACCAAGCTCGTATGTGTTCAGTCGGATCCTTGCAGGGTTCCGTGACAGGGGGGATTGGCAAAAGGCATTTGCAGTGCTCCGAGAGATGCAGGCTAGTGGAGTAAGGCCAGATCGGCATTTCTACAACGTCATGATAGATACATTTGGGAAGTACAACTGCCTTGGGCATGCTATGGATGCCTTTGACAGAATGCTAGAAGAAGGGATTGAGCCAGATGTTGTCACATGGAATACTCTCATTGATGCGCATTGTAAAGGAGGGCGGCATGACCGTGCCATGGAGCTATTTGAGGAGATGCGTGAAAGCAATTGCCCACCAGGCACGACCACATACAACATCATGATAAATTTGCTCGGAGAGCAAGAGCGTTGGGAGGGTGTGGAAGCAATGCTATCAGAGATGAAGGAGCAGGGACTGGTACCCAACATTATCACATATACAACTCTTGTGGATGTGTATGGAAGGTCCGGTAGGTACAAGGAGGCAATTGATTGCATTGAAGCAATGAAAGCTGATGGCCTCAAGCCATCGCCTACTATGTACCATGCCTTGGTCAATGCATATGCTCAAAGGGTAAGAAAGTCTTATATTGTGGCATATTTTTCAACTATACATTGTTACCAACGAATATCGCATACCTAAACCTGGTTATGACTAGATAACCCACCCTGAAAGCCTTGATGCAGAATTGATAAGCTGTTATACTGCTTTTGAGATTTACTTCATAATACTCAGTACTATTCTGCCAACAGTTGACCTGCACAATCTAATTACAAGTGGAATATATATGTTCTGACTTTGGCATCTACCTAGTTGGTTTCTAAAGTTTTTGTATAATAGTATAATACTGCTCCATTCCAAATTGTAAGTTGTTGTGGCTTTTCTAGATACATAGCTTAACCTTTTACTATGTATCTAGACATAACCTATATCTAGGTGTGTAGCAAAAGCTATATATCTAGAAAAAGCCAAAACGACTTACAATTTGGAATGGAGGGAGTATAATTGTTTGCTTAGTTAAGTACACAAATCAGGGCTGTATTGTTGATACATTTGAGCCAGGTTAAGTAAATTTATCTTCGCCAGGTTAAGTAAATTTATCTTCTTCAAATTAAATTTTTGGGTTTTCACAGTCCATTCATGATTATATACAGGGTTTAGCAGACCATGCGTTAAATGTGGTCAAGGCTATGAAAGCAGATGGCCTGGAGGTTAGCATCTTAGTGTTGAATTCGTTGATTAATGCTTTTGGTGAAGATAGAAGGGTTGTTGAAGCCTTCTCTGTACTGCAGTTCATGAAGGAGAATGTGAGTCTTATTTTCTCATTTTCTTATTTTGATCTGCTTCAGACACTCATGTTACTTGTTGATTGTCATTCTGTTAGTCTTTGGCAATTTGTCTGTGTGTAATGGAAGTCTGATATGTTCATTGTTCTGCATTTCATATTGCAGGGTTTGAGGCCTGACGTTATAACATACACAACATTGATGAAAGCTTTAATACGTGTTGAGCAGTTTGATAAGGTAAGCACAAGCTCTTGTGTTTCTCCTTTCTCCTTGCCACGACAAAGTAGACACCTCAGATCAAAATCTTACCTGCTAACATTACATGCTATCAAATCCATTAGATCTAACAAACCTGATCTTATTTGATAATCTAGCTTTTGTTCTTCTCATATAATTAGAGTAGAAGGTACTCTTTCTTTGATCCAGTTAACCAGTTAGTTATCTTTCATATTAAAAATCTGTAGTTCCTGAACGATTTATATAGCCATAAAACTGCAAGCTCCGCTGGTGGAATAGACACATGACCTGAACTCTGATCCTTGTGGTTTTGCTGATGATTTAACAGGTTCCTGTTATCTATGAAGAAATGATCACATCAGGATGTGCCCTGATCGAAAAGCTAGAGCAATGCTGCGGTCAGCTTTAAGATATATGAAACACATGAGGGTTGCATAGAAAATTACACACAATTACTTATAGCACCTGATGGAATCATATAACTGCTCCTGATCTCATAGAACATTTCAACAGAAGGTTAGTACTGCTCTGATACTTGTACATTGCTGTATATGTTTTCAATCTTGTTGGATAGATAAATATTTTTTGCTAAGATGTGTGGTTTTATATTCATCAGGTGATGCACCACATGCTGACTGCCATGCTCTGCTTTTCCGCAAGATGACAGAATCAACAATATCTTCATTTTGTCTTCCTAATCACCTAGGGGAAGCCGAAGACATAATACATCTTGATCATTTGCAATGGAAGGAGATTAAATACATGACACCAAGAAGTCAGGATCTTGGTATAGGAAACAAATACATAGTGTGTCCCCCAGACCTCAAAATTTGAGTTGGAAGCTTGGAATTGACATTGGTTCATAACTCAATTCCAGCATTTTGCTGAGAAAATGAATTGTAACATGGAATTACAATTCCAGCTTTTCCAAATTGTATTTAGGCATAGACATTTTTAGAATTTTTCTAGGGCAATACAAAAGGAAATGTATTACGTTTTTTATTGCCTATAAAAAAACACTGGCTTTGCCCTTATCATATACAATTTCACTAAGATGGCGATTTTAGTAATAAAAAAGAGTATTGATATTGCACCTGTTCTCAGGAACATCAGAACTTAAGGAGTACAGTGTGGAATACACATAGTGCTTAGACAAAAACAGGAAGCAAAATAAATTAGGGCATTGGACATGAGAAATAAACATTAAACAGTGGCACATATCTTGAGCAAACACGTAGATAGCTACTACATTGCAATGAAGAGTTGGAAGTTACAGAACAACTTCCAAGTTTAAACAATGCTAGCAATCCTAAGAATAGATCTGGCATAAGGATAGAAATTGTCTGAGCCTCACTTCTTGCCGATCTCCATCAACAACCAATCCTTCCTCATGTCCGTTGGAAGTGCTGTAAGACATTCAAACTTACGATCACTTCTTGTGAGAATACGATAGCCCCTTAGCAAGTCATCACGTGCTAGGTTGGGTATTGCTTGAAGTGCTGCAAAGATTTCCTTTGGGGATGCACTGTTTGGTTCTTCTAGAGTCTCATTTGACTTCATAGATATTTGGAACGAATTTTTTATGTCACCAGACATGCAAAATAGAGCATCATTCGTTTTGAACCTCTTCCTCCTGCTTTGTTTGTTTGATTGGGTCATTAAGGGTGGCCCAGGACAGTATCGACTGCTAGGTCCAGATGTTGAAGGTGAACTTGGAGTATGGTCACGGACATCTTCGGCACCCTTCATTTCCAACTCCTGGCCATTCTCAGCACCTGTACTGACGTCTTCACTTGTGGCAGAAGGATCTCTGGAGAATATTAGGCTTATTGCACCCCAGTTCTTGATAACTTTATGCTGATAGCAAGCAGCAGCTCTGTTTTTCTGCAAAATAACCATCAAACTGAACCATGAGGCCAAACTTATTTCCATTCAAATTAACAAAAGCGAATGCATTTGCCCTACCTCTATGTATCTGGTCCAAGCATCCTCATTGTGAATCGCAAGCTTGTTCCTAACCTGATCCCACTCAAACCCATCACGAGCGAGTATTCTGCCAAGCACATTGCAATGCTTGTCGAACGTCTTGCATCTTGACATCACATGGTCCTTTGTGATGTCCACATTGCACTTCTCCCGCACGTTCCTCACCGCTGCAGTGTATACATGTGGCTTCCACCCAGTTGCTGTGTGATCCCCATTGTTGTGATGCTCAACAAGAACATCCAGGAGCACCTGATCCATATCATCAGTCCAAGTAAGGTAGCCCCTATACTTCTTCTTCCCATTACTTGCACTCATGATACCAGATCTGTCGTGCTAAAAACAGGCAAGCAACACATCAGACTGTCCATTATGATAACACCTGATTTATAAGCTTTGGATGCTTCAGGTGAATCAAGATAATCTAGATGATTAACTCAAAAAATTGCCATTGATCTTTCTTGATTTTTCTACCCTTAGCGTTTGCACTAGCAATAAGCAGTTGAGATCTTGCAACGAACCTTATGGTCACCTTTTTTATCTTGCCTCGCTGCGAGGCACTGCGCTACTAGGAGTTCAGGGCAGCATCCTGCACGTTAGCACGTATCAACGTTTCAGTAATAATCCCAAGAATAAACAATGCGGCCGAGCGGCGAAGGAACAAGCATCGAACAAGGCCTATACATCTGTTGGTGGTGGAGTGGGTGTTGGGGGGGGGGGGGGGGGGGGGGGGGGGGGAGGGGGAGTTGGATATACGAACTCAGCGGTGACGGCGGCGGGAAGATGGACCTGCAGGCTCCCTACCTCCCAGGTAGGGTTGGGGCAGGAGGAGGAGGAGGATTCGCAGGAAGAGTGGAGCAGAGGGTTGAGGAGAGGGCGAGGGGCGAGTCAGAAAAGCACCGGAGACGATTGGGTCGCCTGTGAGGAGGATGAAGAGGCTGGTGAAGATTTACCTGTGCCTGCTAGCGGGGTCGACGAGACGAGGAGGAGCGGCGCCGTGGAGGCCTCAATTCTAGAGGATTCCAGGTTTGTGGGTTCTGAATTGAGGTCACCTGATGAAGTCCATACAGAATTTTCCGGACCATGACACGACCAGGGCATCAGAGACAGACAGGCAGAAGTGAAAAATGCACATGGATCCTTCGAACTTTTTATACGTTCTTGTTTGGGTTCTGGAATTGTAAAAAATGACCATCTGAATCCTCAATCTAACGTATAATCTCACATGAATCCAAATTATCCCTTAAGAATATGATCATTTAGATCCTTAGAGTAATATTGCACTCGAGTAGAGGTCCATATCTCACCACATCAAACAATTCTATAATAAAACTATATGGTTGTGTCAGTATGGATGCACCAAGTGATATAGATAAAAAGGTGTACTACAATATCTAGATAGGGAACACACTCCAAAGTCCACCTCTCTTTTATATTACATGGTCGTTGAGTGTTGTCTCGAAGCATATGTGTAGTCGTAAGGTCAATGAGTAGCATAGGCGAGCACAGAGGCGTATTCACAGGGCATGTGCCGAAACAATGGGAGACAGAGGAGGGAGTGGGCGGGGAGGAGAGAGAAGAGGGGGTTTCATGCAAGTATCACTTAGGCCCATCCATACCGGCATAATCACATAGGCTTATAGAGTTGATGTGATGAGATATGAATCTCTACTCGAGTGTAACATCAATTGAAGGACCTAAATAGTCACATATTTAGTTGGAGGACTGTCGATGTTTTTACCACCGATAGTCTGCCACGGGGTTACCCGAGGCAGTAGTTCGTGCCTCGGCGAATAGTGAAACCTTGGTGGTTGGACACGCAGGGACACACGGTTTATACTGGTTCAGGCCCTCGACAAGGTCGAGTAATAACCTTACGTTCAGTTGAGTCTCTTGTTATTGCTCTTGATCGTAATACAAAGTGTTGTGTGTCGCTCTACGTATCGGGTGTTACGTAGTATGTTCTCGTTGTTTTTTGGGTGATACCCTCACCGGCCCTTTATAGTCTAGGAACTGGTTGAGGGTTGCTCTAATCCTACTCGGTTACAAACTTAGAGTCCTAAACTGTGCTTCGGTCTTGTCATCTTTACCGAGTAGAATTCGGTTTCTTCTGTCCGTCTTTCTTTGTGGGCTGAGGAAAGGAGGCTCAAAGCTTAGGTAAGCCGGTCCATGGGTACCCTATAGGATATACCATCGACAAGCCCCGAGCATCTCATGACTTTTCTTCAATATGTCGAGTTGCTTTGAAAGCGAGCCGAGTTCTTCTTAAAGAAGAATCGTGAAATGATCTTCTGTGTTCTCTGTCTTGTGGTTTTTATGCACCTTTGGTGCACTCATTGAGTGTAGCCCCCGGGCCTCTGATTACTTGGTACAAGTATTCGGAGGATCCGAGAAAAACTTTGTATGATATGTATTTCCAGCCCCCGGGCCTTCTCCGAGTTCTTTTAAAAAAGAACTCGGCAGAAGGTTCTGAAATACTCCGCTTCTGACTGATTTTGTTCACGGGTAGGTACTGTGCTTTCACAGATGTATGGAATCTTGCTTTCACTGTTTGCTTTGGTCAGCTTTTGTTGTTTTCTTGCTTTTCTTTCTCGTGACTTTTGGCTTTTTATGGTTCTTCCTGGCTATATATTGTATTGTGCTTGCACTGATAGCTTGATTCTTAGGGTTCGGTGATCATGCTGCTGAGTGAAACTGAGCAGCCCCCGGGCTTATGCCCGCCTTCTGGTAGTCGAGTGGGTAGAAGAATTCTTGTGAATAGAGTTGGAGGTAGACTAACTCTGTGACGGAACCGTCCAAATTATAAGAGATCAAGTACCAAAGTAGCTGATTTAACTGCCACTTAAAGCACTTGAGCCCATATAATCCGGTAGTCCGGAAATCTCGAAGGATTTCTAACAATCGTATATCCCACTAAGGATCGCACAAACTCAGGTATGCACATTCGAACGAGCCACAAATAAACCAAAAATACTTGAAGTACGAATAATTTATTACAACACTTTGTTCTAAATAAAAGTAGTACTTACGCCACAACGCCTGTGGCCGAATAAAACATTGTTTGAAACTGAACCCAAAGTTTTACTCCACACTAAAATCATTAAAAGATAGGGGTGCCCACGAGGTCATGTCCGACAACAGCAAAAGATGAGCTCGTAGAAGACCTTGCCCAAGGCCTACTCCTCTTCTCCTTCGACAGGATAGAGACAGTGCTTACAATAGCCAACGTATACTTGATCATCTGTAACAAACGGGATAAACCCTGAGTACGGGAATGTACTCAGCTAGACTTACCCGTCTAACTGAAATTAAAGACTCCAAGGGTATGCAAGGCTATTTATGTGGATCTGGATCAACTTGCTTTTGCAGAAAAGCGAACAAAAAGAAATAAAAGATTAGAGAACAACCATTTTTCATCCTATTATTATCTCTAGGTTTGCACCTGTACTAGAGCACTCACTTGAACTACTCAAACAATATAATAACATATATCTAATTCCTTCATCAATATTTTAGTAGAACCATTACGATATCACATGGAGTTGTATCGTGGTGAAGCTCAGCATAATCCCCATATCCAGTGGGGGGCGGCAATTCGAATCGATATACAACCAGCTGGCAAGATTACCTTTAACACACGTCCACACTTTCCCCGTCGGGTCCATGCATTGGGTTACCACTCAACAAAGTCCAGGTAGTACCGCCGCGATCTCAGAGTAGTCCACCCAATTGGAGAAATCAGTTGGCCACCACGGGGCAGGTCGTATCTCCAAACTAGAGGGTGCTCACAGTAGGCTGAGAGTCGGCCCGGACAGTGTTTACTCGGCTTCGGGGTCGATACTCGCAACGACCCCTATGTGAAAGGGCGCATTCAAAGATGTAAGAGGGCCACCATCGTATACAAACCTATACGATCCAACGGACGGACTGCCCCAAGTCTAAACCACTTGGTGCCTCTTCCTTCCAGTTGACCGCATTTCATTACTACCATTGGTTCTTTCCACGATAGCAAATATAGCCAACCGTGATAGTATTACCCCCATGGGATAACACGAAACATAAATATAAATGTACCCATTTATTCTAAGCAGGCTAAGCGGTTGCTTTTACTTTTATTAACAGGGTAACAAGGTAGGTAAAACAATAATCAAGGAAGGTAATGCATCAATTTGGGATTCAAACAACTCCTGTCACCTAATGCATCACAGTATAAAATACTCAAATAGATTAATTATAAATATTGGGAGGCTTAAGAATTTTCCGGGGCTTGCCTTGAGTGAAGGTGGAGGGCTGGTGGTCAGGGCACTCGGGGAGGTTAGTGTCGAACTCGTGGTACTCCTCGTTTAGCTCCTGTACCTCCTGGACTTCTATCTCTGGGGTTGGCTCCTGGTGTTCCTCCACGGATCCTAAATGATTGCAATGCATAAATAAGTAACTTGATGGTGCAGGGATGATGCTTGAACAAGATTTAGCATACTAAAAGAGATTCTAAACATTTAACAAATGAATTACCACAAAGCCACTTTACACAGCAACCCTATTATAAACTGCTCAGAAAAATCTACCAAAATTACAGAGGGTCAAACATGTCTACTGGATGCTACTGTAGAAAACTTACTCATAGCAAGGCTACCAGCTAGCAGATACAAAAAGATGAAATTAAATGCAGAAAAAGCACTTAGAACTAGAGCTACTAGCTAACAGGGTAAAACATGCTATAACTTATTTTTAGCAGAATCTATACTTAAAAACATATTTATCAAGAAAGTTCCATGATTTATACATGCACATATTTACCATAGGAATTAATCTAAGAAAACAGCAGAAACACATTTTAATAGATGATAAATAAAACTTACATAGAAACATGGCATGCTACATTTTTCCTAGCTTCTACACAGGATAACAGAGCTAGCATAAAAACCTTACATATTTATTTAGCCATTTTAAGCAGGAACACAATTAACTTTGATATATGCAGAAAACAACTAATTAAACATTAGTACTGAAGACATTCTCCAAAAATCATTTTTATATTTTTAACAGAAAGATCATCATTTATAGAGTCTAACAAAATTGATTTCACCATTTTAGGATTTACCAAACTCTAGATATAAATTAAACAAGCATTAGCATATTACTGAAAATAGGAAAAGGAATTTCATTTCGGAAACCGGCCCGATGCACGCAGAGGCGCGCGAGGCGACTGACAGGTGGGGCCCTCGGTCAACACGAGGTCCATTTGTCGACGAGCAGGGAGCAGAGGACGGCGCTGACTGGCGTGTTCTCGCCGGCGATGAGGTCTCCGGCGGTGGGGTTGGGTGTGCTAGGCTCGGGATGATGACGCGCATCCACTGGTGGAGTTGGTTGAACCGTCACGACCGTGAAAGTGGTCGGCGGCGTGCGGTGGCGGTACAGCACGACGGTGCGATGCGGCGAGGTGATCACCGGCGATGCGAGGCTCGACGCAGGGTTGCGTGAGCATCGTGGTAATGTGGTGAGTGCGGTTCGAGGGTTGGTCGAGCCGGAGGGGCTCTGTGGAACCCTGACCACGTGCAAGCTCGCGGCGGCGGCAATGGCGCACGGCCAACGACGCTGTGTCGATTCAGGGCGAACTAGAGCTAGGGAAAAGGTGTTCTCACCTCTGCTAGCTCCGGTGAAGCTTCCACGAAGATGGAGACGTCGGGGGCGAGACGGTGAGGGGTGAACACTATTTGGTCGGTGCGGTGGGCGACTCGGGGCCGAGGAACGGCGGAGGTGTTCCGACGACTAGAGTGCTCGGGTGGTTAAACAGAGGCGTGCAGCGCGTGTGCGGGGCGAAGGCGAAAGCTTAAAGCGAGATGGATCGAGCAGAGGAGCTCGGGTGGTGGTGGATTTGAGAAGGGGGTGCTTGCGATGCTCGAAGCTCTTGGCGCGGCGATGGCAGAGAAATGCGAGCGAGAGAGCGAGTGAGGATGAGTGCAAACGAGTGTGGGAAGTAGAGGAGGTGTAGGCACTCCCCTTTGCATGGTCATGGTCCGACCGGCGCGGCCAATGGGGCCGTGACGCGATGGTGCGGCTGTGTGGCAGCGACGCTGGCGTGTTCGCGGCGTGCGGGAGCAGAGCCGGGCGAGCGCGCGAGACAGAGCGCGGAACTTGGTCGACGCGCCGTTAGCGTGGATTCGCGCTCGAGTGTGAGAGGGACGAGGCGTGGAGTTGATCGGACGCGGCACTGCGGCGGCGTCACTGCGAAACGATGGCGCGGCGCGCGGCAGTGCGGCTGGCAGGTCTGCGGCGGCGAAGCAGGGGCGTCAGCGGCGGGGAAAACGGTGCAGGCTCAGTCCTAGCGCCGTTAGCGCGGGCGCGGGTGCGGACGCGACTGAGACAGAGCGAGGGGCTGGTCGGCGACAGCGATGTCGGTGCAGGGCCGCAGGGTGCGGCGCAGAGTGACAGCGGCGGCGTGGCGTGTTCGACATCCACGGTCAGGCATCGACGGCCACGCGGCAGACGACGCCGACGTACGGTTCAGCCGTGGTCAGGCGAGTGCGCGCGGACGTGCGCGGCGCGTGCGTGCGGGTGAGCGCGCGGGAGGGGGTCGATCGGCTGATCGAGCCTCCTGCTCGGGGGTCGTTCGTTCGACTTATGTCCGTCACTTCGAGGGGTCGAAGTCGAGGGGGGGGGGTCGATCGGCTGATCGAGCCTCCGGCCCCGAGGTCGTTCGTTTGACCCTCGGTCCGTCACGTTATAAAGCAGCGGTCGAGGCCGAGCGGGCCGAAAGCGGGGCGCCGGCCCATTCCAGATCTGATTTCCTTTTTTTCCATTTTCTTTTATTTGATTCAAACTGAAATTGCTTCAAAACAGTTTCAAAAACTCCAAACTAAGTTTTGACACTTAAACCAAAGTTGTTCAGGATATTATTCTCTACCTTTTTCATGTAGATCATAACTTCTGAAAACCATTAGTTCAAGAGTTAAAGTTAAAAACTCATTAAAGCTATTTAAGAAAATAATTACTTTAATTCTTTAACAAATAAAATTAAGCAGGGTAAATAAACATAAAGCAAACCATACTTTACTCTAAGCATAGCAAGGTTTAGCTAAATAGATTGATCACAAGATTGAGCACAAAACACCTATGTAATTCTAGTTTCAAAACATATAAACACACACATGAAATGATAGCATATGCAAACATGAATGCAATGAAATGCTTGTGCTTAGTGGTTAAAGATGATCCCAATGCAAGCTTAACATAGGGTGTCACAGCCCTTCCCCCCTTAAAGAAATCTCGTCCGAGATTTGAGTTTTAGTACCATTCATTATAAAAGACGGGGTAGTTTGCGATTAGGTAGGCCTCGGTCTCCCAGGTTGCATCATGGGGACCATGATGACTCCAAATAACTTTGAAAGTCTTCACTTCTCGATTCCTGGTGACTCTTGTCTTTGTATCCAAGATCTCTTCTGGTTTTTCATAGTATTCCAGGTCTGATCTGATTACGAGGTCTGAACTTGGAACAAACTCTTCTTCTGGAACTCGAAGACACTTCTTAAACTGAGATACATGGAATACTGGAAAGATGGTACTCATCTCTGGGGGTAACTGTACTTGGTAAGCCACCTTGCCTTTCCTGGCAACGATCTGATAAGGTCCAACATGTCGGGGTGCTAACTTCTTAATTCCAAAGCGACGGACGCCTCTCATTGGTGATACCTTAAGGTACACATAGTCACCAACTTGAAACTCCAAAGGTCTCCTCCTTTGATCTGCATACCCTTTCTGTCGAGATTGAGCTACCTTGATATGTTGTTGAACAATGCGGACTATTTCTTCTGCCTCTTTCACATAGTCCATACCATAGAATCCCTTATCTCCTGATTCAATCCAATTGACAGGGGTTCTACACTTGCGTCCATATAAAGCATCGAACGGTGCCATCTTAATGCTTTCTTGGTAACCGTTGTTATAAGAAAACTCCGCCAAAGATAGTCATTTCTCCCATGATCCTCTTGCTGATACAACACATGCTCTCAACATGTCTTCCAACACTTGATTCACTCGTTCCGTTTGTCCATCTGTTTGAGGGTGATAAGCGGAACTGCGAATCAACTTTGTTCCCAACTCTTTATGTAACTGATCCCAAAAACGAGCGATAAACTATGGTCCTCTGTTAGATATGATGGTCTTAGGAATACCATGCAACCTTAAGATATTCTAAACATAAAGCTCGACATACTAATGGGGTCGATGGGTAACCTTGACTGGTATGAAGTGAGCGACCTTAGTTAAGCAATCAACGATAACCCATATAGAGTCATTTCCTTTCTGGGTGGTAGGCAAACCTGTGATAAAGTCCATACTGATATTTTCCCACTTCCATTCAGGTATAGAAAGAGGTTGTAACATCCCAGCAGGTTTCAGGTGCACTGCCTTGATGCGACAACATGTATCACACTTTGCGACATATTCTGCAATATCCAACTTCATTTTAGACCACCAATACCTTATCCTCAGGTCGTGATACATCTTGCTACTACCAGGGTGGATCGACAACTTAGAGTTATGTGCTTCATTGAGAATTCTATCTCGCAAGACTTGATCCTTAGGTACTACCAAATGCTGATTGAACCATAGAACTCCTTTCTCATCCACTTTGAAATTCAGAGATTCACTGGTTTCTAGCCTTCGTTTGATTTGCACAAGCTCTTTGTCCGATTTTTGTCCATCAATAATGTCAGTATCCAAGGTACACTGGATAACAATATTATTTAGGACCAAGGGGTGCATTAGATCAAAACCATCTTCTAACAGGGGTTGCAACAAGTTGCAATGAGATTTGCGGCTCAAAGCATCTGCTACAACATTTGCTTTTCCAGGATGATAATGCACTTCCAAGTTATAATCCTTGATTAGCTCCAACCATCTTCTCTGCCTCATATTCAATTCAGACTGGGTAAACAAGTACTTCAAACTTTTATGATCAGTGAAGATGTGGCACAGATTACCCATCAAGTAGTGCCTCCATATTTTTAAAGCATGCACGACTGCTGCTAGCTCCAAGTCATGAGTCGGGTAATTCTCTTCATGGGGTCGGGTATGCTCTATCTTTCTGGCCGTGTGTGCTTGCGCTGAATTCTTGCTGGAAAGGCTAGAGCTGGAGTTGTCCAATCTCATTTGCTGGGAGTGGCTTTTTGCCTATGAACCAGGACTTTCTTCAGGCGTTAAGGAAGCTCTGGGTTGTTTTATTCTGCGAATATCTTGTCACTTGTGATCTCTTTTTGTAGATGAGGCTCGTACTGGCCTTGTATTGGTAGCTTCTGGATGTTGTATCTGTAAGATCGCTGACCGAGTTGTTTTTTGGTCTCTAATAAGTGTCCCCGATTGTATGATTGTCCTTGGAATATTCTTCTGGATATTCTGCTTTTATTGTAGTCGTTTGTATCTCATCAATGTAGTCCTTGTAGAATCTTTTGTCTTTATTGCTCCCCTTTATGTACTGTTGCTGATGTTGTCTTTTCTTCTTGGACTTGGTGTATGTGCATCCGTTGTTCTTCTATAAATAGCTGTAGTATGGTTTCCTTGTCACATATCTTCTGTTTTTCCTTATAAGAGCTCCTTGTTGTATCATGGATATTATAGTGGGCGAGCTTGACGAACCCCGGGCTTACTTTCTTCTTTCTTTGTTGTAATCTGGTGAATGGTGTAGATCTTGTGATAGAAACTAGTAGACAGCTGGTTATAGGGTAGGACCATGCTGTGGGCGGTTTTGAGGCAAATGATGTAGATCTTGTGATGAGGCTGTCGCATGCTATGCGGCCTGATCTACCAGTGTCCTAATCCAGTGCCTCTGATTGTTCTCACGGTCTTGGTTGAAGAAGCATTTCTTGGACAGTCCTGTGCTGTGTCATTTTGGTGCGTGCTGATGCTGATCTGTATGACTTGAATCTGGTCACTACTGCTTTACTACGTCTCTCGCTGCCAATCTTGAATGGCTTCCGGGTTCTGCTTCTGCTACCTTTGACACCTTGGGTGTGCATTGTTCTACTGGGTATTGCATAAATCCGAGTTGTTTGGCTCTGTCTGTCAATATTGAATATTCGTTCGGGTTGTCCTAACCTCGATTTCGACCGGGTTCTTAGCTGTCGACTTGTACTAGCTCCTTTTGGTAGTTATCTGTTTGTAACTTTATATTTAGTCTGTACCCGAGACTTGTATTTGAGAAATGAGGAATCAAAGAATTGTTGTCTCAGTCTTCCGAGTTATTGTATCTGTCTTGCTTATGATGACCGGGTTCCTTTGCGAGTTGTCTGTGTATTCTGAAAAGGCGGTGTTGTTTAACTGCTGTAGGTAACGCTTCCTTATAAATCTGCCCTTTTATTATCTCTTCTTTTTTACCTTGCAGTAAAAAACTCTTCCCTTTACTTGCAAAACCCTAACTGTCGTCGCCGCTCTGGTTGTCCTTGATCTGCCGGATGGTGAAGAAGAACAAGAACAAGAGAAAGAGCAAGGCTGAATTCGTGGACGAAGATACTGTCTTGGATCGTATAGAGAACCCTGAGTTCATCGAGATGTCTCATCAGATGAAGCAATCTCCCAAGCCGTCGACTCAAGAGGCGGATTTGGATCTGCTTGTTGCACATGGGTTACTTGAGGCGCGGGTTTATTCTGGCTACTTCGTTCCTGGTGAGCATGTGATTCCCAGTCCTTCTCCTGATCAGTACATTCTTTTTGTTTCCTTTGTCCGTACCGGACTTTGTTTCTCTCCATCAGACTTCTTGATGGAGTTCCTTCGTTTCTATGGCGTTCAGCCTCATCATCTGCCTCCTAACGGCATTCTTTTTATTTCTTCGTTTGCGCATTTGTGCGAAGCGTTTATTGGCATCCCGCCTTGTCTTCCCCTTCTTCGGCATTTCTTCCGCCTTCGATTTCATGAAAAGACTCCTAGCCGTTCTTTTGGTTGTTGTGCTCTTCAATTAAGGTAACAAGGTAAAAGGATAACAAAGTTATGGTAAAGATCTAAATAGGAATCAAATTAGACACATGCAATATGACTAGATGAATTAAGGTGAATAGGTAACAAGGATGATCCCATGTTAAACTTGCCTTGATCATAAAGCTCCTGGTGATCCTAATCTGCTGCAAAGAACTCTGGAACACCAAAAATCTCACCGGCTGTACTCAATCAACATCACCACACAATCATCCGAACAATCATACACAAAGCAATAAAGACATGATCAGAACATTACAACATAAACAATAAAGAGGTTTTGAAAATATTATAAAACAGATCTATACTATACTACGATCACAAAGACACGAGAATCACGCTAATCGGATCTAAAACAAAGAAACTATAGATTAAACAAGATTTTGAAAAGGGCAAGATTAAAGCATTAAAAGAATTAATTTACTTTGATTTTCAAAAGTGATTAACATAGATGAAATCTATACTACTGGATAGAGCATAAAACTACGGATCTAACGCAACTTGAACGGATCGATTTAGATTTAAAACGAGCAAATTATAAGCATTTAAAGTTCAGTGGCAAAACTGTAAATAGAGATTTTCTTTTATTTTTGAATTAAAACAGATCTGAAAAGGGAATACGTTTTCCAGAGAGGAAAGCGTAGTGCTGAGGGGCGCCATAGGACTGCGGGTTGAGGAGCAAAGAACCCGAAGGCTCTTTAGCAAAATCACCCGACGAAGGGGTATCGGATCCTCTGATCCATTGGATCTAAAGCCGATGGCTCAGATTAGATGGGAGGGAGAGAGGGCGGTGCTCTGCCGGCCAGGACAGAGCCGACGCGGCAGCACATGGCGGCGCCATGGCCGGGGCTCGCCGGAGTGAGGGGATTAGGGGCTCGGGTGCTCAATCCGGCTGGGAAAAAGATCGGGGAGCAAGAGAAAGGCACGGAGAACACACCTAGGGCAACGGTGGGGCTCGCGGACGGACGGGGATGGCCGGCGGCGCGGAACAGCGGCGCGGGCTCCCTGCGACATGACAACAGGGCAACCAAGCGCAAAAAGGGAGGGAAAAGAGAGATAGGGCGTTCGGCGACTTCGCGAAGAGGATGCAAAGCTCAGGGAGGACTTACGGCGGCCGGAGACACGGAACGACGGTTGGCGGCTCGGCGGCGGAACTCTGCTCGGCGGCAGCGCTCTGCGGCTTGCGAGACGAGGCAAGGACAAGGCGAGGGGCGCTATTTATGGCGAACAGAGGGCGAAGCGGAGTCCTACGCGGACACGAGCGCGGGTGCGGGCGCGGAGTCCGCACACGGTGCGAGGCGGCGCGACGGTTGAGGCGCGAGGCAGAGTCCGGACGGACTCGGGGAGGAAGAAGAGGAGGGACTGACCTGCGGGGCCGCGCGGTCAGAGAGAGAGGGAGGAGGGAGAGGGTAGCAGGCCGGCAGAGGCCTTGCGGGCGAGCTGGGCGAGAGGGAGCTGGCCGGCCCATGCGGAAAAAGGTGAGGGGGGAGAGAGCAGGCCGGCTGGGCCGAGGCCAAGGAGGGGAGTTGGGCCAGCAGGCCGAAAGAGTGGAGAGGGAGGAGAAAAGAGTTTTTCTTTTTATTTTCTTTTGCAAATGATTTTCCAAATTGATTTCCAAATTGATTTTGAAATTCCTTTTTGGAGTTTTTGAAAACCAAACAACACAGAGAAAATGCAGAGGCATGCAATGCACAACCAAGTTGTAGCCCTAGCATGAGATATTTAATTTAGTTTTATTTATTTAATTCTATGCTCACAAAATTATTTGAAAATAAATCAAATTTAAGCAAATTCAAATCTAATTTCTATTTCAAATTTTAGGGTGTTACAAATCTACCCCCCTTAAAAGAATCTCGACCCGAGATTCCCAGATTTTACTTACTTAAAGAGTTGAGGGTAGGTTTTTCTTAGATCTTCCTCTCTTTCCCAAGTGGCCTCTTTCTCGGTATTTCGATTCCACTGCACCTTGCACATCTTGATGACCTTACACCTTGTAATTCTTTCAGCTGTTTCCAAAATCTTAATCGGATACTCCTCATAAGTCAAATCTTCCTTAACTGTAAGTTCCTCCAACGGTAACTGCTCTTCGGGTACTCACAAACACTTCTTGAGCTGAGATACATGAAACACATCGTGAACTCCTGACAAGCTTTCTGGTAACTCTAACCGATAAGCAACTTCTCCATGTCTCTCAAGAATCTTGAACGGACCAATATATCTGGGTGCTAACTTTCCTTTCATATTGAACCGTTTCACACTTCTCATAGGTGACACTTTCAAGTAAACATAATCACCTACCACAAATCTCTTCTTCGGTTATCAGCATAACTCTTCTGTCGAGACTGTGCTATCTTCAGATTATCTCTGATTACCCGGACTTGTTCTTCTGCATCTCTCAGAGCATCTGGTCCAAACACTTGAGTTTCTCCCGTTTGATTCCAGAACAACGGAGTTCTACACTTCCGTCCATACAAAGCTTCAAACGGTGCCATCTTAAGACTTTCCTGATAACTGTTGTTATATGAGAATTCAGCATTGGGCAAACTCTTGTCCCAACTCGTACTATACTGCAAAGCACAAGCTCTCAACATATCTTCTAGCACTTGGTTTGTTCTTTCTGTCTGTCCATCTATCTGAGGGTGATAGGCTGAGCTGAAATTCAACACTGTTCCGAGGGACTCATGCACTTTCTTCCAAAAGTGCGAGGTGAACTGGGTTCCTCTATCTGACACGATCTTCTTTGGAACTCCATGCTGGCATACTATCCTTTCCATGTACAACTCCGCTAACTGTGCTCCCGTATAAGTGGTTCGAACTGGCAAGAAGTGAGCTACCTTCGTCAAGCGATCAACTATGACCCAGATTGAGTCATAACCTTTCCGAGTAAGCGGTAACCCAACTATGAAATCCATACCAACTTCGTCCCACTTCCATTCAGGTATCGTCATCGGTTGCAACAGTCCTGCGGGTCTCTGATGTTCTGCTTTAACCCTCTAACATGTATCACATATTGCTACATACTCTGCCACATCACATTTCAATCCAACCCACCAATACTTCTCTTTAAGATCTAAGTACATCTTAGTGCTTCCAGGATGTATTGAGTAGGTTGACTCATGAGCTTCTCGCAGAATCGTCTGTCGAATAGACTTGATGTTGGGTACATAGATGCTCTTTCCATACCACACTGTGTCATTATCATCTAACCGGAAACCTGGTGATCTTCCTTCCTTTATGTTCTCAACTATTAACTGCAGATTCTTATCCTGCAACTGTCCTTCACGGATCTCCTTCTCTAGTTTAGGCTCCACTACCATCTCCATAGCATTAGCAACAATGCTCAAGTTGAGATGCTCAAGTTCCGCACACAACTCTTCAGGCATAAGTATTGTCTGAATCTCATTAGCATAACTTTTCCTGCTAAGAGCATCGACCACAACATTGGCTTTACCAGGATGAAAGTGAACATCTAAGTCATAGTCCTTGATTAGCTCCAACCAACGGCGTTGCCTCAAATTCAGATCTGATTGAGTAAAGATGTATTTCAAGCTCTTATGGTCGGTGTAGATGTCACACTTATGACCAATAAGATAATGTCTCCATATCTTCAATGCATGCACCACAGCTGCTAACTCCAAATCATGAGTCGGATAATTCAACTCATGTTTCCTCAGTTGTTGCAAAGCATACGCAACAACTCTTCCTTCTTGCATAAGCACACAACCCAAACCAAGACGAGAGGCATCACAATAAATAGAGAACTTCTAACTCAAGTCTGGCAAGGTCAACACGGGAGCTGTAGTCAATCTCTTTTTCAATTCTTTAAAGTTAGCCTGACACTTCTCTGACCAAACAAACTTTGCATCCTTCTCAAGCAACGCGGTCATAGGTTTAGCTAGCTTAGAGAATCCTTCAATGAACCTTCTATAATATCCGGCTAAGCCAAGAAAACTACGAATCTCACTGACATTGGTTGGGGGTTTCCAATTCAGTACATCTTCCACCTTACTAGGATCAACTGATATACCTCCGTTAGACGCAACGTGGCCAAGAAAGGAAACTTCTTTCAACCAAAATTCACACTTACTTCTTTTAGCATACAACTGGTGCTCTCTAAGCTTCTACAATACCAATCTCAAGTATTCATCATGCTCATCATCATTCTTGGAGTATATCAAAATATCATCAATAAACACCACCACAAACTTATCCAGATATTCCATAAAGACCTTGTTCATCAAATACATGAAGTATGCAGGTGCATTGGTAAGACCGAATGACATCACCATATATTCATACAACACGTACCTCGTACTGAATGCTGTCTTGGGAACATATGAAGCACGGATCTTCAACTGATGATAACCAGACCGAAGATCAATCTTGGAGAACACACAAGCACCCTTCAACTGATCAAACAAATCATCGATTCTGGGCAAAGGATACTTGTTCTTGATAGTCACCTCATTGAGTGACCGATAATCAACACACATCCTCTGACTGCCATCTTTCTTGTCAACAAAGATAACCGATGCACCCCAAGGTGAAGAACTGGGACGAATAAAACCTTTATCCGACAACTCTTTAATTTGTTTCTTAAGTTCTTCTAATTCTTTTATTCCCATCATATATGGTGTTTTAGCTATAGGTGTAGTTCCAGGTAATAACTCGATTATAAACTCAATGTCACGATCGGGAGGCATACCTGGCAAATCTTCCGGGAACACATCTGGAAATTCACCCATAACCCTATCTATTGGGTTGTCATTCTCCTCAAGCTGGTTGACGACGGCTGTCGGTGGAGGTTGCATAAGCACATCAACACTGATCCTGCCCCCTGTAGGTGTAGACAATTCAACTATCTTCTTATCACACTTGATCACTGCATCTTGCTTTCTGATCCAGTCCAAACCCAATATAACATCGATCCCAGCGGTCCTCAAAACAGTAAGCTGAGCTTTGAAGTCTACCCCCCTTAGAGTAACAGTAACCAATGGACAATAACAATCGGTTCTCATAACCCCACCCGATGAATTTACGATTATGGGATTTTGCATTGCTAACAAAGTTATTCCATGCATTCTAACAAAAACTTGCGATATGAAAGAATGTGATGCTCCTGAATCAAAGAGAATAGTAGCAGGGATGGAGTTGACAAGGAACGTACCCATCATCAGTTCTGGTGCTTCCTGAGCTGCTTCTGCAAAGACATGGTTCACGCTTCTGTTATGAGAGGGCGGTTGGTACCTTCCTTTCTGGTTATTGCTGTTCTGACTTGGGGGGTTTGGTGAGTTTGCTTCTTGGGGCAGTTATAGGAGAGATGCCCGGGTTCACCACAAGCAAAACACTTGATGGGGGTATTGGGAACATTAGTCTTTGCTGGGGTACTGCTGGATGAGCCTTGACGAGGTCCTGAGTAACCACCCTACTGTTGGAACGACAGACGTTGCTGGTTCGGGTTACGGTTCCCAAAGTTGGATGTGCCTTGGTACCTCTGCTGGTAACCTTGCTGATGATAGTTGAGACGCTGGCGAGTGTTGCTCCCAGAAGCTTGTCCTCTAAGCTTCCTCTTCTTGTCCATCTCCCTGCGTTCATTGTCCAGGACGATGGTACAGTTCACCAAGGATTGGAAATTCAGGTATGTGTTACCCTTCAGCTGCAACCGGAGTTCATAGTAGATCCCCTTTAAGAAGAGACGCTGTTTATCAGCATCATCTCTTACTTCATTGGGAGCATAACGAGCTAGCTACGAGAACTTGTCATGGTACTCGCTGACTGACATCTGTCCCAACCGAAGATTCCTGAATTCTTCTTGCTTCAGCTCTATGATTCCCTCTGGAATGTGGCACGCCTTGAAGTCCCGGGAAAACTCTTCCCAGGTGATAGCGGGAGCATTGCCGGGGCGAGCATCTTTATACGTCTCCCACCAAGTCTGAGCTGCACCTTGAAGTTGACCAGAAGCATACAACACTTTCTCCTGGTCATTGCACTGTGCGATGTTGAGTTGCTTCTCCACCGCACGCAACCAATCATCTGCCTCCAACGGATCACTGGCATGAGAGAAAACAAGAGGGTGTCCTTGCAGAAATTCCCTCCGCTTGTTGACAGGTGGAGCTCCAGCAGGTTGATGGGGTTGGTTCTGTATGAACTGCATCATAGCTTGCATTGTCTGCATCATCTGAGCCTACATCTGCTCTGGGGTCATCGTAGGTGGTGGAGGTAGAGGGTGCTGATTATTGTTGTTGTTGTCACTGGTGTTGGATCCGGAGTTAGTCCTGGTGCGAGGCATCTGTCACATAGAACATAAGAACGATTTTAACACCTGACACAAGGTGAGTTTGTAACTTTTCTGGATTTTCAGCACAATAGCAGTCTAGAAAAACAGTCATATCTGAAGTTCCCTAACTCAAACAGAGGCAAAGCTTACATGGTTGGAAAGATGAAGAATTTATCTTCAACTTTCGTAACTCTGACTTTTTCTGATTCTGACATTAACTTAACCATAAACTGTATTTAAACAGATCTGTCCAGAACACCGAACTGCGCAGAAACATCAACTTGCATGAATTGTTTCTCTTAACTCCGAACAGATATGAAGGTGCTTCTTGCGGCCACGGAAAGATAAGGAAGTCTACTGATTTCAGTTAACTTTTGGTGATTTTAGGATGTTCAGAATTAATTAAGCAAAATTAACAAGACAGAGAGGTCTGAAAAGACAGATTAACGAAAACTGCAACTTTATTTATTATTCAACTTTTCAAGAAACCCAACCTAAGCTATGAGTGTTGCGGACAAGCCCACAACCTCAACAATTATTACAAAGAACCAAATCACACACTAGAAAAAGCACAAGCAACTAAACACTTAGAAGAACACTAGCACACACGACTCACGATCTAACGATTAAACTATAAAGGGATTCCTAGTCCTAACTCTTCTTGATCTTCTTGAAGTTCTTTGGCAGCCCAAACTCTTCATGAAGCTCATCTTGTTGTTGGTAACTGCGCTTAAGCTCCTTGCGCAGCTCCCTTGCTTCTATTAGGAGATGACCATACATGCTCATCATCTCTTGAACGAAGTTGACGAGTTCATTCAGGACAGGGCCAACTGCTGACGAGGAGCACGTTCACTGGAACTGAGATGAGCTGATCGGCGAAGGGTAGGCATCTTGAACATGACGGAGATAGAGATAGATTAGAACAAAATTTTCACAATAGAATAAGTCAAGTGTAGCCTAAACAGTTTGAGAAATTATGTATACAAGAATGTAAGCATGAAAAGAGAAGGTAAGGACAAGGTAAGAAGACCATTCTAACTAGGCTTGCGTCCTACAGTCAACACTTGCTCTGATACTAATTTGTCACACCCAATTTTAAGAATAAAATTGAATGCGAATAACTCATGTGTGCCCAAAGATCAATCACACACATAAGCCGACAAATCTTTAAATAGTACCATCACTGAGTGCTTATTACATAACAAATAATATTCTTAAACAAAACGGTGGAAATAAAGATAACTCGCGCGACGAAGCTCCACTTCACAGAGAACGCCGACTGGTTGACCACTAGCCTAGTACTCCTCACGGTAGTCTTCATAGCCATCTGATGAGGATGATAAGGCAAGGGTGAGAACTTAAAGTACTCAGCAAGAGTAACATAGGGTTATGAAGCTCAAAAGGCTGACACTGTCTGTACTGCGGTCGCTTTTAACTTGGTCAAGTTTTACCAACACTTAGCTTTAGTTATGCATACCCAGTTGATAACCACATGATAAGATTAATAAACATCATTAACAATTAAACAAAATGATCATCTACACTGTGAGTTTTCCAGGCCGCTCGTGACCGTGAGCACGGCTATCATGATAGATTTACACTCTGCAGAGGTTATACACTTTACCCACAAACCGTGTTGCCCATATGCCCGGGTTTGCAACTCCCAAAACACTTCCAAGGTGAGCGGGCAGGGAACACTATGAAGTCTTTCAAAAGCCCTTTCTAGCATGTAGCGGACCCTACGGACCCAATGCAAAGGGGAATATGGGACACCCCGATGGTACCACCGCAGCGGTCCCCATACGAGCTATACCCCATAACCAGCTCGGCAAAGGTGCCTTTCACGAACCACAAGCATGCTAGTCCAAACTTCATACTTAACTAAAGCCAGAGCCATTATAGCACTCGTGGTTGCATTTGAATCCCAGCTTTTGCCCTACAGTGGGGTCCTATTCCATGTTGCTATAAAATCCAATTTTAATCAGCGTTGCATATAATCATTCATCAATATTCGATTCAATATTCATCATGTAAAGCATAGCAAAGCTACCCAGATGCATAGAAACCCATGGTAACAAGGTAAAAGGATAACAAAGTTATGGTAAAGATCTAAATAGGAATCAAATTAGACACATGCAATATGACTAGATGAATTAAGGTGAATAGGTAACAAGGATGATCCCATGTTAAACTTGCCTTGATCACAAAGATCCTGGTGATCCTAATCTGCTGCAAAGAACTCTGGAACACCAAAAATCTCACCGGCTGTACTCGATCAACATCACCACGTAATCATCCGAACAATCATACACAAAGCAATAAAGACACGATCAGAACATTACAACATAAACAATAAAGAGGTTTTGAAAATATTATAAAACAGATCTATACTATACTACGATCACAAAGACGCGAGAATCACGCTAATCGGATCTAAAACGAAGAAACTATAGATTAAACAAGATTTTGAAAAGGGCAAGATTAAAGCATTAAAAGAATTAATTTACTTTGATTTTCAAAAGTGATTAACATAAATGAAATCTATACTACTGGATAGAGCATAAAACTACGGATCTAACGCAACTTGAACGGATCGATTTAGATTTAAAACGAGCAAATTATAAGCATTTAAAGTTCAGTGGCAAAACTGTAAATAGAGATTTTCTTTTATTTTTGAATTAAAACAGATCTGAAAAGGGAATACGTTTTCCAGAGAGGAAAGCGTAGTGCTGAGGGGCGCCATAGGACTGCGGGTTGAGGAGCAAAGAACCCAAGGGCTCTTTAGCAAAATCACCCGGCGAAGGGGTATCGGATCCTCTGATCCATTGGATCTGAAGCCGATGGCTCAGATTAGATGGGAGGGAGAGAGGGCGGCGCTCTGCCGGCCAGGACAGAGCCGACGCGGCAGCACATGGCGGCGCCATGGCCGGGGCTCGCCGGAGTGAGGGGATTAGGGGCTCGGGTGCTCAATCCGGCCGGGAAAAAGATCGGGGAGCAAGAGAAAGGCACGGAGAACACACCTAGGGCAACGGCGGGGCTCGCGGACGGACGGGGATGGCCGGCGGCGTGGAACAGCGGCGCGGGCTCCCTGTGACACGACGATAGGGTCAACCGAGCGCTAAAAGGGAGGGAAAAGAGAGAGATAGGTCGTTCGGCGACTTCGCGAAGAGGATGCAAAGCTCGGGGAGGACTTACGGCGGCCGGAGACACGGAACGACGGTTGACGGCTCGGTGGCGGAACTCTGCTCGGCGGGTGGCGCTCTACGGCTTGCGAGACGAGGCAAGGACAAGGCGAGGGGCGCTATTTATGGAGAACAGAGGGCGGAGCGGAGTCCTACGCGGACGCGGGCGCGGAGTCCGCACGCGGCGCGAGGCAGAGTCCGGACGGACTCGGGGAGGAAGATGAGGAGGGACTGACCTGCGGGGCCGCGTGGTCAGAGAGAGAGGGAGGAGGGAGAGGGAAGCAGGCCGGCAGAGGCCTTGCGGGCGAGCTGGGCCAAGAGGGAGCTGGCCGGCCCATGCGGAAAAAGGTGAGGGGGGAGAGAGCAGGCCGGCTGGGCCGAGGCCAAGGAGGGGAGTTGGGCCAGCAGGCCGAAAGAGTGGAGAGGAGGAGAAAAGAGTTTTTCTTTTTATTTTCTTTTGCAAATGATTTTCCAAATTTATTTCCAAATTGATTTTGAAATTCCTTTTTGGATTTTTTTGAAAACCAAACAACACAAAGAAAATGCAGAGGCATGCAATGCACAACCAAGTTGTAGCCCTAGCATGAGATATTTAATTTAGTTTTATTTATTTAATTCTATGCTCACAAAATTATTTGAAAATAAATCAAATTTAAGCAAATTCAAATCTAATTTCTATTTCAAATTTTAGGGTGTTACAGGGGTGAAGAACAGCTATTTCTCCTTCACCCTTTATGATTCGGTTAAAAATTGGGAAGATAAATGGTTCTACATTTCAAAGCCTGATGTTTACTTTTCTTCTGACCTTGCTGCTCTTCCAACTCCTCTTCCCTATTGGAATGATCCTTTGTCTCCTTCTGAGTCCCTGGCTATTAAACCTTTGCTGACCCGGATAAGTTTCTTGAAACAATCCGGGTTGACTGGCAATGGGTTGATTGCCAGTTTCTATCGTTGCCGGGTTCAGCCTCTCATGCAGAGAGAAAACCTTGGTTTTGAATATACCGGTTCTTCTGATCCCTCTCGGATCATCCCTGAGTCCGAGTTGTCTGAAGATGATATGTTTGATCGTTTGGGGAGAGTCCTGAGTGGTGTGTCTGCCATTCCTCCCCAAATTTCTGAGTACCATGCTGGAAATCCTCCTCCTCAGGTTAGTGACTTCTTAGTTCGTTTTGATTTCTTTCTCGTGAGTTCTTGTTTTGTTGATGAGTTGTTTTTGTATTTCAGGATCATGGCCATTCTTTTAGGCTAAACTTGCCTTTTGGGCATCATATCTTTGTTCCTGAGGAGACCGCAGCTGAAGTTACTGTGGTTTCGAGTTCTTCTTCCAGGTTGATCCCTGGATTTTGTATTACTGATGGGTATGTGCCCTATACTCCTGATCCTCGGATTACTCAGCTTCTATTGTTTTCTAGGAAGAGAAAACTTGAGTCCTCTGCTCAACCTCCTCCACTTGCTCCTGTTACTCGTCGTCGCACTTCCCAACCGCGTACTCCCATAGGTAACATTATTGTAGGTGAGCGTTTTTGTTTTTAGCCGAGTTGTTCTATTTGCTGCTTTTCCTTAATCTTGTTCTTGTCTTTTGTCAGGTGGCCAATCTGTTCCTCTTGATGAGGAGTCTTCTGGTGACGATCCTCCGCTTACTCGATCCCCATGAGTTTTCTTTTTTGCTATCTTTTGTTTTTCCTTGTTGTAACTTCTGTCTTATTGTAAGGTAGTTTCAGACGTAGGTTGTCTGTTGGTCAGTCTTCTGGTGAAGCAGTTCCAATCCCATCGGCTATTTCGATTTCTTCTTCGTCATTGCTTGATGATGATTTTTATTTTGACATCCCCAAGCTTTCCTTTGCTTCTGTTGCCGCTTCTTTCAGCAAGTCAGTCAAGTAAGTCAAGCCTTTCTGATGTTCTTTTATCCTGTTGACGAAGATTCTTGCTTTTTATTTTTCTCTTAACTTTCCTTGTTTTGTTTCTTGCAGGACTTTGTGCTTCTGATGCTGCCAATGTTGCTGGTACCTCCAAATTTGTTGGTGCCTGCCCTCCTGATGGTGTGCCTCTACTTGAGGTTCTTGAATTGAGTCTTTCGAGCAAGGCTTTGATTTCTTCTTCGGTGGTTCCCTTGCTTCTTCAAGGGCCAGAAGTTCAGCTCAGCCGAGTTGATCGAGTCTAGAGGCTTGTTTCTTCTTGGAATGACTTGTCAAAGTCTTTTGGTGCTGAGCTAAAGGTATTTGCTCCTGTTTCTCTTCTTTTGTTTTTTGGTTTGTACTTTTGTTTCAATCTTTATCTCTAGTAGGAAGCCTGTCAGGAATTGGTTGCTTCTACTTCAGAAGTTCAATCAATTGCCACTCTTCAAGCTGATCTTGACAGGGTTCAGCTTGAGTTATCTCAATCTCGTTCCGCTTTGGAGCAAGAAAAAGATCTCCGAAGAGTTGTTGAGTCTGCTCTTTCTGATCTTAAAGAGAAGATGGCTAGTAAGTGTCTTTATATTTTCCTTTGTTGTTGTGGTTCTCTTGCTCGATATTTGACATATCTGTCTTTCTTGTAGCTACTGAACAGGCTTCAATTGCTTGGGATGAAGAGAAAAAATATTTAACTCTTCGTGTTGAATCCTCAGAGAAGAGAGCTGAAGCTGTAAGCTGATTACTTATTATCCCCCAATTTTCTTGTTGTTTTTCTCTTTCTGACTTCTCTGCTTTCTTCAGTTATTGAAATCGGAGGGATCTTTGAAGACCCAGCTCTCGGAAGTTCATGAGCGATACAAATTTTTGTATGCTGTTGTGAGGCTTGTTGTGACTGTTGTTTGTAATGAAGAGGATGCCAAAGAAGGCCTAAGAACCTTGATTCCTGCATTGCCTCTTCGTTTTAGGGAATTTGTTGAGAATGACTTTGAGCGTTGTATAAACAATGTTGTTTCTTTTGTTTGAGCCCTTGCTCATGATGTTCCTTTGGCCCGGATTCTTGAAGATCCGATGGACGCTGATCTCCTGACTAGGTGGGAGCAATCGAAGCCCGAAGTCCAAGATCTTTGTCGCCAAATATTTGGTCAGATGAAAGTGTTACCCTCTTCTCCTTGATGAACATGTTAGCTTATCTTTGAGTGATGACTCTTGTAATATACTCTAGATGATACTTTTGCTTAACATATTGTCAGGCTTCGTCCTGATATTGTGATACTCTTGTCCTTGTCTGCTAATGTCGTGCAGTTTTGTTTTCCAATTGATGCAGTTATGAATACCTCATTTTCTTGATATTTATGAGTTGTGTCGAGTTATTTTGGGTATTGTGCCTCTGTATTGGTCTTTAAAGATGCTTCTGAATTCTCTAGTTCTTTCTAGGTAATATTATTGGCTTTCGTGCCTTGATGACTATACTGGAGATATTCTTGTTCATAAAATGCCTTGTGCCTCTGAGTTAGGCTTTGGGGATCTTTGTCGTTGCTTTTGATAATTTCTGAGTAATTTCGAAGTAGTCTTGTTATTTTGGACGAGTAGTTTCTGATGCTGGAGTAGTAGGTATCACTTTCTGTCGTAATAGCATTTGGCTTGCTGTCTTTGTTGTGCCGAGTTTGTGCTGCTCTTCAAGCAGGAATGTTGTGCCACTTTTTGTAAGTGATTATCTTTGATGTCGTCGAGGTAGATTGTGTCGAATAGTTTGGTATTTGCCATGCCGCCTCTTAAAATGGTAGACTTGTAGATGTATGAACCAGACTGTGCCGCTCATGGTGCAAAGCAGTCGGTTTGTCGTCGAGGTAGACTGATGCTTTTTGTTGCGCCGAGTAGTTTGATGTCATGCCGGTAGACTTGTAGATATGTGAACCAGACTATGCCGCTCATGGTGCAAAGCAATCCGTTTGTCGTCGATGTAGATTGATGCTTTTTGTTGCGCCGAGTAGTTTGATATTTGTCATGTCGCCTCTTGAAACAGTAGACTTGTAGGTGTATGAACCAGACTGTGCCGCTCATGGTGCAAAGCAGTTGGTTTGTCAGATTGCCTCACGAAACAACTGACTTAGAGATGTTAGACAGTGCCACTCATGGTGCAAAGCTGTCAGCTTGTCATGCCGCCTCACAAAACGGTAGACTTATATATGAACCAGACTGTGCCGCTCATGATGCAAAGCAGTCGGTTTGTCGAGTTGCCTCACGAAACAATCGACTTAAAAATGCTAGACAGTGCCGCTCATGGTGCAAAGCTGTCAGCTTATCATGCCGCCTCACGAAATGGTAGACTTATATATGAACCAGACTGTGCCGCTCATGGTGCAAAGCAGTCGGTTTGTCGGGTTGCCTCACGAAACAACCGACTTAAAAATGCTAGACAGTACCGCTCATGGTGCAAAGCTATCAGCTTGTCATGCCGTCTCACGAAACGGTAAACTTATATATGAACCCGACTATGCTGCTCATGGTGCAAAGCAGTCGGTTTGTCAAGTTGCCTCACGAAACAACTGACTCTAGACAGTGCCTCTCATTGTGCAAACTACCGGTTTGTTCTTGATGTCTTGTATCTTGTGCTTTCAGTTATAGAATTTCTTGAGTTGGCTGATATGTCAGGTATTGCTTAGTTGAATTTCATCTTCAGTCATCAGCTCGTAAGTTCCGGGTTGTATTGTTATCTTGATGATAAAATGACCCTCCCATGAGCTGAATAGTTTATGTCTTCCTTCTTTCTTTTGAATTAGTCGTAGTACTAGATCTCCTGGTTTTAACGTTCTTGGATGTGTTTTTCTATCGTAGTGTCTTCGCAAGCTTTGTAAGTATCTTGCATTTTGTATTACTGCACTGTCTCTTATTTCTTCGATTGAGTCAATCTCTAGTCGTCTTGTTTCTTCGGCTTCTCCTTCATCGTATTGTTCGATTCTTGGTGATTGTCATATCAATTCAATTGGTAATACGACTTCTGATCCGTATACTAGGAAGAAAGGTGAATAGCCTGTTGCTCTGCTGATTTGGGTTATTAAGCCTCATACCACTTTTGGTAGTTCTTCTATCCACTTGCTTTCATAGTCTTTTAGGTCTTCATATAATCTTGGTTTTAGGTCTTGTAATAATAGCCCATTGGCTCTTTCAACTTGTCCGTTTGCCTGAGGGTGAGCTACTGATGCATAATCTATCTCTATTCCGCAATCTCTTGCCCAATATTGGAATTCTTTTGCTGTGAATGGTGATCCGAGATCTGTGATTATTCTGTTGGGCATCCCGAATCTGTGCAAGATGTCTTGTATGAATTCTGTTGCTTTTTCTGCGCTATATTTGACAAGTGGCTTGTATTCAATCCATTTGGTGAATTTGTCTACTACCACAAATATGTATTCAAATCCTCCTTTTGCCTTTTGGAGAGGTCCGACTTGATCTAGCCCCTAGCATGAAAAAGGCCAGGCTGGTGGTATGCAGATTAGATTGTGTGCTGGAACATGTGATTGCCTTGCAAACATTTGACAATTTTTGCATGTCTTGACTAATTGTTCCACGCCTTTGAGTGTTGTTGTCCAATAAAATCCACTTCTGAATGCTTTGCCGATTAATGTTCTGGATGCTGCACGATTTCCACAGCAGCCCAAGTGGATTTCATCCAATATCTCTTTTCCTTCCTGTGTAGATACGCATTTCAACAATACTCTAGAAGATGCTGCTCTTTTGTATAATTTATCCTTTACAAGGACGTAAGCTTTGCTTTTTCTTATAACCCTTGTTGCTTCTGCTTTGTCTCCGGATAGTTTTCTTTCATTCTTATAAATGATGAATGGTTGTCTCCAATCACTTTCTATGTTGAGGATCTGCCTTGAGGTGTCGGGTTCTTTTATCATGTCTATGTCCATTGGGTCTTCTTTTTGTTTACTGATTTCTTAGATTGATGGTTTTGCGAGTTCTTTTACAAATATTCCTGGTGGTACTTTTGCTCTGTCTGATCCTAATTTTGACGAGATATCTGCTGCCACATTTGAATCTCTCAAGACGTGGTGGATTTCTAATCCTTCGAAGTTCTTTTCGAGTTTTCTTACTTCTGCACAGTATGCATCTATGTTGTTTTTTGAGCAGTCTCACTCTTTGTTTACTTGATTGATTACTACTGCTGAATCTCCATAAGCGAGAACTCTTTTGATTCCCAGGGTGGCTGCTACTTTTAATCCATGTATGAGTGCTTCGTATTCTGCTTCATCATTTGTTGCTTGCCATAATATTTGTAGTACATATTTTAATTGTCTTCCTTCTGGGGAAATCAGTAGTACACCTGCTCCAGCCCCTCCAAGTTTCAGAGAACCATCAAAGTACATCTTCCAGTGGTCTCTTATTGGTTCGGGTTCTTGTTGTGCAATTTCTGTCTGTTTTGCAATGAAGTCGGGTAATATCTGTGACTTGATTGCTGTCCTTGGTTTGAAATCTATATTTAGAGATCCGAGTTCCACTGCCCATTTAGATATTCGGCCTGTGGCGTCTTTGTTTCTGAGTATGTCTTGTAACGGGAAGTTGGTTGCTACTGTTACTTTGTGCTCGTGGAAATAATGCCTCAACTTTCTTGATGATATGAGTACTGCATATAGTAGTTTCTGTACATGTGGGTATCTGACTTTTGATTTCGTGAGTACTTCGTTGATGTAGTATACCAGTCTTTGTATTTTGTAGGTACGCCCGAGTTCTTCTCTTTCCACAATGATTGCTGCACTTACTACGTTTTTTGTTGTCGTGATATATAGCATCATGTCCTCCTTATTTCTTGGTGGTGTCATTATTGGGGATGATGATAAATATTCTTTTAGCTTGATGAAAGCTTGATTTGCTTCTTCTGTCCATTCGAAGTTCTCTTTTCCTTTTAGGAGTTTGAAGAAGGGTAGTCCTTTTTCTTTCAATTTCGATATGAATCTGTTGAGAGCTGCCATACATCCTGTGAGTTTTTGTATGTCCTTGATCTTTTTTGGTGGCTTCATATCCATTATTGTTTTGACTTGTTTTGTGCTTGCTTCAATTCCTCTGTTGCTGACTAGGAAACCGAGTAGTTGTCCTGATGGTACACCAAAAACGCATTTTGTTGGATTGAGCTTCCACTTCCATGCTTTTAGATTCTTGAAGGTCTCTTCTAAGTCTTCCAACAGCGATTCAGGTCCTTTTGTTTTGACTACTACGTCGTCGATGTATGCTTCAACGTTTCTTCCAATTTGATCTCCTAGGCAAGTTTGTATTGCTCTTTGATATGTTGCTCCTGCATTTTTTAATCCGAACGGCATTGACTTGTAACAGTACGCCCCGAAAGGTGTTATAAAAGATGTTTTGCTTTGATCTTCCTCTCTTAATGATAATTGATGGTATCCTGAGTAGCAGTCAAGAAATGATAGTAGCGATGATCCCGCTGTTGAGTCTATGACTTGATCAATTCTTGGTGGCCCATATGGGTCCTTTGAACAGTGTTTGTTGAGGTCTATGTAGTCCACACACATACGCCATTCTTTTGAGTTCTTTTTCTCCACCAAAACTAGATTAGCCAACCAATCCGGGTTGATTATTTCTCTGATGAACCCTGCTGCCAGTAATTTTGTAATTTCCTTTTTGATTGCTGCTTTCCTGTCTGGTGTAAATCTACGTAGTTTCTGTTTTATTGGTCTTGAACCTTTATTTGTGTCAATTTTATGCTCAACCAACTTCTTTGGGACCCCTGACATATCTGCTGGCTTCCATGTAAATATGTCTTTGTTGTCCCTTAGAAAGTTGGTGAGCGCGAGTTTCTATTTAGGATCCAAACTCGCGCTGATTATTGTTGTTTTTTCTAGATCTCCAGTTAATAGATCAATCATCTTTGTGGCTGCTTCTTTAGGAGGTGTGAGGGTGCTTGGCTTCTTTGCCGGTATTTGGATTTCATCCGGGTTCATTTTCTCAACTTTCTTCGCAATGTCTTCTTTTTCCTAATAGTCTTGTAGTTTTTCTGATATTTGTACGGCTTGTACATCACAATCGTATGCTCTCTTTAGATCTCCTTTTAATGAAAGAACTCCTTTTGTTGTTGGCATCTTGAGCAGTAGATACGGGTAGTGAGGTATTGCCATATATCTTGTTAATGCTGGTCTTCCAAGGATTGCATGATAACATGATTCGAAGTCGGCTACTTCGAACTTGATGAACTCGGTCCGATATTTGTCGGGTGTTCCAAAGGTGACTGGTAAAGTGATTTGTCCCAATGGTATGGAAGCTTTTTCGGGTACTATTCCATAAAAAGGGATACTCATTGGTGTGATCGTGCCTTCATAGTCCAAGTTCATCTTCCTTAGGGTGTCTGTGAAGATTATGTTTAATCCTACTCCTCCGTCGATGAGTACTTTGGAGACTGCTACTCCTGCTATTGTTGGTCCCATTACTAAGGGATAGTAGCCCGCATTTGCTGCGCTTGTCCATTGATCCTCTCTTGTGAATTGAATTGGGTACTCTGACCACTCCAGATATCTTGGGGTAGCTAGTTCTGCTGCCATGATGGTTCTGTGTGCTAGCTTTTCCTGCCTTTTATTTCTTGTGTATGATGCTCCAGAAAAGATTACTGTTATTTGTCGTTGGGGTTCTTGATAATTCCCTCTGCTTTCTTGGTATCCTTCTCTGATCCTTCTGTTCTTTGTTCTGAGTTGTTTGCTCGTGTATCCTCTTTCTTTGTGAATCTTCGTTGGAATACGTCACATTCAACTAGCTTGTGGCTTGCGTTAGGATGTATGTAGCAGGGTAGGTCTTCTATCCTTTCTGCTGGCCTTCTTGTGTAGTTGTTGCCTTGGTAGTTGTTATTCGAGTATCTGTTATTCTGGTTTATGTTTCTGTTGTTGTTGTAGTTATTGTTGTACCCTCCTTTGTCATTGTCGTTGAATCTTCTTTTGTTGTCCGTTGCTGCTACCATGTTGTCTTGTCTTGGTCTTTTGTCATTGGGTCTGAAATCTGGTCTTTTATTTTCATGAAAATCTCGAGTGAATCTGTGTCGAGTTCTTTCTTCCAATGATATCATCTTTTCAACAGCTCTTTTGAAGTCTTCATTGGATCTCGGATTTTCGTTAAAGTAGTCTTTGAACTGCCAATTTGCTAAGATTCCATCCGCAAATGTTTCTATTACTTCGCTATCGGTAATTTCATGTATTTGAGCTCTGAGTTCTCCAAATCTCATGTAATATTCCCTCAGGGTTTCTCCTCTTCTTTGCTTTACGTTCTTCAATTCTGCCACCGTCATGGGATGTGTTATTATTCCTGCATAGTTGTTACAGAACGCTTCTTGCAAATCCTCCCAATATCTGATTGACCCTGGCTTTAGTTTATCGAACCATTGTAAGGGCATGGCTTCGAGTGCCATTGGAAAGTATAGGGCCTTGATGTCATTGTTTCCTCCTGCGAGTTCAATGGATTGAGAATATACTCTTATCCATTGTCTGGGTTCTACTTTTCCGTTATACTAGGAGTGATTTGCTGGCTTGAATTTGTGTGGTAATTTCAAAGTTTGTAGTCTTCGTGCAAAGCATGGAAATCTGTCGTATTGTTCTGCTCTGTTGAAGTCTGGTGACCAATCTCTTCGGTAATAGTCCCTGTCCCCCATGTATTCGGATTCACAATAGTCTTCTGGACAGCATTGATCCCAATCCGGGTTGTTTTGTTTTACCAGTCCGAGATGTTGTTCCTGTCTTTCCGATGGTTGTGGTATCCCTGACTTCCCTAGTCTATGGAATATCGACTTCTTGGGCGGTTGTTCTTGCTTCTTTCCTTGTCCACCTTGAGGTGTGTCGTCGTCGGGTTGTTTATTGGGGTCTCCGTCTTCCTTGATTGGTTCGTCTGTGATTCTTTCCTCTTTAGTAAGAATGTTTAGTTCTTTCATCAATTCTTCGATTCTTTTCTCTTTGTATTCCTCATGGATTCTTTTTCCGCCTTGTATTTGATCCAGATTTGTTTTCTCTGAGCAGCTCGATTTCTCCTTCCTGCTCTAGCTTTGTTCTTTTTCAGCCTTGCAGTCTTGTGGTCGTTGGTTTCATTGTCATCGCCTTCTTCATCGTCCGAGATATCCCTTTTGATTCGTCTGATGATTTCAAATTGGGTATTTGTGGTGGTTCTAGATAAGGTTCTAGTTCCGCCATGTATATGGTATGTATCTTCCGAGTTCTTCTCGCTTGTTGGCTTTTTGTCTTGTATGATGGTCCTCGGTAAAGTCCGAGTTCTTTTCCTACTTGAAACAGTAGTTCTGTATCCTGGTCTTCCATCCTTGAGGATTGGTTTGGCCAATGCACGATACATCCTTCTGGAGTTGTTGACATGATCATTCCCTCTTGGGCGCCTTTCAAAGTTATGCTTCTTGTCATCTATTTCTGGAGAAAATTCCCATATGTATATGCAGAATTGTGTAGCCCATATGAACTCGAGTTCTTGATTGCTTCCGAGTTATTCTTGTCTTTGACTGGAGTTCGGTTACGTGTCCCGACTTGATTTGTGATCAGCCTTTTCGTGTTGGTCTCGGAATTGTCATATGTTGATGTCTCTTTTTCCGAGTCGGTTTCGTATCCCTCCTCGTCTGCTGGTCTGGTTGGTTTTGAAATTGTGAGATTTCGCGTCTTTTGAATCAGTCCTTGAAGATCTTGATCAACTCCTTCTTCTCGGAGTCGGCCTTGAATCTTTCCATCGTTGCTGATCTTGCAGATCCATGATCCGAAGATCAATGTTGATTCCGTCAACTTTGTCATCTTGAGGTCGTGGTCCACCAAGCTTTCGAGAAAAAATTCGCCGAAAGCCCCTACCTGGCGCGCCAGCTGTCGATGTTTTACCACTGATAGCCTGCCACGGGGTTACCCGAGATAGTAGTTCGTGCCTCGGCGAATAGTGAAACCTTAGTGGTTGGACACACAGGGACACACGGTTTATACTGGTTCAGGCACTCAACAAGGTCGAGTAATAACCTTAAGTCCAGTTGAGTCGCTTGTTATTGCTCTTGATCGTAATACAAAGTGTTGTGTGTCGCTCTACGTATCGGGTGTTACGTAGTATGTTCTCGTTGTTTTTTGGGTGATACCCTCACCAGCCCTTTATAGTCTAGGAACTGGTTGAGGGTTGCTCTAATCCTACTCGGTTACAAACTTAGAGTCCTAAACTGTGCTTCGGTCTTGTCATCTTTACCGAGTAAAATTCGGTTTTTTCTGTCTGTCTTCCTTTGTGGGCTGAAAAAAGGAGGCTCAAAGCTTAGGTAAACCGGTCCATGAGTACCCTATAGGATATCCCATCGATAAGGACCCATGTGAGAGTCAACAGTAGATTGGGAACCTAGATCACCACTTCTTAGTTTGAGAACGCAAATGAAAATCCATAAAAAATTTAAAGACCCATGGTGCATTTTATTCAAAAAGAATCTTTTTGAATCTTGGGCACTTGGTGTAATGAATTGTTGATGTGTGTACGAATGTGTGTGACAAACAAGGATAATTGTGAAGAGATCAAATACACTCTAGACTGTATGGGTGATCTTAAACCTCTTGCAAATTTAGAGTTCATTTATCGCCACGAAATAGTTCATATGATTCAAAATATAATTTTTGAGTATTTTAAAATCTTATTAATGAAAGTATCTGGAAGTAAATTTAGAAATTGATTTGATAGACATGCATAAATTTATTTAAACTATAGAAAACACTCCATTATTTCCAAAAATTTTGAAACTCCTAGAAAACAATATATTGCACATATGAAGAATGGTTTTGGGTACATAGGAAAAAAAGTTCTATATGGTAGCAAAAATCTAAAAAAATTACATATACAATGACAAAACCTTTTTGGAAAAGAGGTATGGTGTTTTGTCGAAACCAATATTAGCGTTGAAGTTTACAAACACGTTATAAGTTATAACGTGTTTGTACCGTCGTACCGTTTGTAAAAGAGGTATGGCTGCCTGAATTAGTTGGTACTACTACCTCTTCTCAACAATGGTGACTTTGCCCCCTTCATCTTGTTCATCTCGACGGTGACCAGTGGCGCCCAGGGAGGACGCCGCGATGACGAACGTGTGGACTAGTGCCCGTTGTATGGATGCGAAGAAGAGGGGCAATCCATGCAAGCAACACCAAATGCGGACGGTCGTCGTCGCGCCGGGTGGAGGAGCATGGATCCAGCGGGGTGATGGAGGATCAGAGCTCACCGTCCGGCAGGCGATGTGGCGGATGAGCGCGCATCTGGGGTGGTAGTCGAGGAGCAGGCTTCACCAGCCGGCGAGGTAGAGGAGCGTGAATCCGACGAGGTGATGGATCCGGCCTTTGCACTCCGCCGGCGACCCGAGCAACAGTCGCAACAACTTCTCCGTGGCCTCGCCTTCGCCCCGACCTGAAGACGCCGCCATCCGCGCAAGCAGCAGCCCAGGCAGACCTCCACCGCAGCCATAGGACTTCATCTCCATCAGCTCCTCGCTCACGGGGTGGATGGCGGGGAGGAGAACTGTGGCCAAGTGGGTGATGACTGTCGGCGTGGGCTCACCAACAGTCGGAATGGAAGGGGAAGGGGAGAGGAGAGCTTGTTGTGTCAGTGAGATTGAAGGGGGGGGGTGCGTGAGGGGAACATGCATCGGAGCTAAGCCAAGTCTGGCTCTGGAAAACGGTCGCTCCTGCGTTCTTCTGGAGCCTGGCTAGGGGGTGGTTAGTGGCTTGCTGGAGCCTGGCTTTGGGCTCCAAACACGCAACCAAATAACCAGAAGCTAGCTTCCTGGAGCCTGGTTAGGAGTTAGCCACTCAACCAAATACACCCGACACCACAACTTTAGTACTTTCCATTTTTTCGTCTCAAGAAATATGCGCGTAGAGCTGGATGTAGAACTGACAGAACGTCAGCCGTGCATCTTAGAACGGACGTCTTCCATCAACCTAACGGCTCCTGATGCTATATGCTGCACGTTCCCACCAACTCATACCCCAGCTGGAGCTGGACGTGAGCAGGCTGTTCAGAGTTAGACTATACCATTTCTGCTCGGACGCCTCCGCTACAAAATCCCTGTGATCTCCCCCTCCACCGATCCTCACAGCAGCAAGCAGCCGCCACGAACCCCTAGAAGCTAGCCTCCTTCTGATCCCCCTAGACCTAGTAGATCGAATCGACCGCCATGGCTCGCAATGGTAGCGTGAGAGTCTCCCGTTCCGGCGACGGCGAACCGGCTGAAGATAGTCGGGATCGGATCAGCCAGCTCCCGGACAGTTTGCTCCATCTGATCTTGGTGCTGGTTCCCCTTGTCGATGCAGTCCGCACCTGCGTGCTCTCCCGCCGCTGGCTCGGCTTGTGGACGCGCCTCCCGTTGCTCTTCTTCGACGACGTCCAGGTGCCTCGTGTTTCGCGCTTCCCGGACCTCGTCGACGGCGTCCTGCACGGGTACGCCGACGACGTCAACATTGGGAACCTGTTCGTCTCGGTCTACCGCCGCGACAGCGTCGACGACCCCGTCAGCTTCGTCGCCACCTTGGCCGACTTCACGGCTCAGCGCATCTCCGGCAGGTTCGGCCTCTATCTGTCCCCTGACGCAGTGAACCTGTACCCGGTGGATGACGACAATGAAGAGGAGGCGGTGACGCTCCAGCTGCCGTGCTTCCCGAGGGCGACGGAGCTCTCCATCACCTTCACGGGCGTGTACCTCGGCATGTACAATGTTCCATGATATATACTTGGTGCTTAATTAGAGTAATTTGTGTGTCACGTTAAACTGACATGTCAATATATTGATCTGAACCACCAATGCTTAGTTATAAACATCTGATGCAAAATGGTTCAGTAGATGACTAGGGATGACGCTCTAGCCAGAAGCTAGTATATATGCATCCGCTTACGATTGGACCTGGTATCGGTACTTACGGTTTGATGGTCAGATATGTTTGTAAACGATTGCTAGCTTGTATATATGTGGCTACTGCGGAATTTTATCTTGTGAACAGGTGTGTACAAGTTCATATGGTGGTTGTTTTAAAATAGCATGCCCTAGCTAGATGCTCATGTGGTGGCACCGAACTAAAGCTTTCGGCCATCAAACTGATCTGTGCACCGATCCAAGCTTGAGAGGGTTCTCAGGTAGAATTGCTGCCTAGAATAGTTTTAGTTAATACTATTTGCACTCAAGATTTTAGTTCTAATAGCTATATTGTACTAATTAAACCCAATGTACCTTGGATCATTAACCGCATGCACTACTAGATTCCGGCCCTTTTGCCACGCTCTTTCGGGGGCAACGTCAACGATTTCGTTGCAACAAGGAGTGCTCTCGCAACCATTTGCCCTTTTGGTTGCGATAGATGGAATTTTTGCCACAAAAATTGTTTCGTGGCAAAAAAGATGACGTTTGTTGCAACAGGTAATTGTTATCGCAACGAAATATAGTTGTCGGTGTTATGACCCGGGGGTCAAGACCACCAACGAGTAAATTTGTATATCGCGTGCTCCCTCTCTCAGACGTGATGCAAGATGGACACAAGATTTATCCTGGTTCGGGCAAAGAAGGCCCTACGTCCAGCGGGGGGAGGATGACTTGTATTATCTCGCACCCGAAGCGTGCTCGTACAGGGGGGTACAAGCTGTGTTATACGGAGTAGGCCACCCGAGGGGTCGATCGAGTGGCGGGGTGTGTGAAGTGTGGAGTGTCAGAGTCTAAACTAGGGTCCCTGAGAACGAAAGTCCGATCTCTGACCTAGAGAATCCCCGATGAAATAGGAACCGATCCCCATATTCTACCACGGCGTCCCCTTTTATAGACCAAGGGGAGGTCCGAGGGTACAGGGCCCTAACTGTAGCAGTATGGGCGGCGTATCCGCGGCACAGTGTTGGTGGAGAAACGTTGAGCACTGTGGCGGCATGGCCTTCCCGTCCTTCAGGCGTCCTTGGTCGTGGCGTCAGTAGAAGTCGCCGCAGTGCAGTGTCCGCAGGCGGGCACGAGTCCCACGGCCGAAGCAGGACGGGGCGGATGGGACGGCTTCAGTACCGGAGTTGTTGAAGAGAGGGGGGTCGAGCCCCCCGGTCGAGGGAGGGGGTCGAGCCCTGCGTGGCTCTGTCGCGTTCCTGAAGTCGTCGTCGAGGGTCGTACTGTTCACTTTCCGAGGGGTGCTGTTGGAGTCCGTACTCGCGTAGTGGCGACAGTGGCGGCACAGTTGACAGGAATCGGGGACCTGACGGGGAGTTGGCGGATTTGACAGCGGACGCGGGCGCCCATGTCGTTAGGTGGGTTCACTTTAACCCATGCCGGAGCAGTTGGGTTAATCGAGCCCCTCGTCCGAGGGTCGTCCGCTGGACCCCCGGTCGAGGGGGAGGTCGAGGTGTCGACGGGGTCGGAGAGGTCGAAGTCGAGGTAGAGGTCGGGGGGTCGATCGTTCGACCCCTCGTCCGTCGTCGAGGTGGAGCTGGGGTCGTTCGCTCGTCCCCTCGTCCGTCGTCGAGGTGGAGCTGGGGGTCGTTCGCTCGTCCCCTCGTCCGTCGTCGAGGTGGAGCTGGGGGTCGTTCGCTCGTCCCCTCGCCCGTCATCGAGGTGAAGCTGGGGGTCGTTCGCTCGTCCCCTCGCCCGTCGTCGAGGTGGAGCTGGGGGTCGTTCGCTCGTCCCCTCGCCCGTCGTCGAGGTGGATCCGGCCCGTGGCTTGTTGCCGCAGTTGGTGTAGAGGGGGCCCTCGATTGATGGGCCGCATCTCACCGAGTAGTGGGCTGATCCTTGCCTTAAAAATGGTTGCTATGTTTAGCGTTAATTTATCGAAGGGTTTAGGGTACCCCTTACCTTCGTACCCGACAATAGTGTGGTTGCAATACGTTGTCACTATTGCCACACTTTGATTTGCGTCGCGGGGACATTTACTAACGTTGCAATACTAAGTTGATATTGCAACACTTTTATTCGATGGTTGCAAAAAAGAGGTTAGTATTGCAACGGTTTTTTTTGTTGCAGGGGTTTTTGTTGGCGTTGCAATACTTAAATGATATTGCAACTCTTTAGTCGATGGTTGCAATGTGTTGTGATTCTTGCCACGAGTTTGTTTGCGTTGCGTGCAGTTTATTTGGCGTTGCAATACTAAGTTGATATTGCAACTCTTTATTGATGGTTGCAACAAGTTTTTACTTTTGCCATGATTTATTTGCGTTGCGTACATATTTGTTGGTGTTACAATACTAAGATTATCATGGTTGTAGTCGTAATATAAAATAAGTGAGAGGACAAATCAAGTTACTTTCATAATAAAGGGTTTTCATGATTACTAAACAAAATATAAAGTTATTATATACTCCTTCAGTCCCGCCAAAAACGCAATTCTTTGACTTCAACGATTTCTGTTTGACCAGTCGTCTTATTCAAAATATTTTAATAAATATTATTTATTTTATTATGATTTATTTTATCGTTAGATATATTTTCATAATGACCTATTTATATTATTATTTCCATAAAAAATTTAAATGAGACGAATGGTCAAAGAGAAATTGTAGAAGTAAAAAAATTATGTTATTTGTGAGACGGAGGGAGTAGTTTCATTCATGTAAGTGTAATTCATGTACTTGATGGTACAATAGATATATTTACTTAAATCAAATTTTAACACATTAATTTTAATATAATTGTATAATGTATAAACAACTTTATGTTAAAAAATTGTTTCTTATTGTATCTTATAATCAAATTTTGGGTTTATTAATTAATTTGTTATAAAAGTTCTAATCTGTAGGAAAATTATAGATATGGTTGCAATATTTTATGGTTGTGATTAAATAAAAAAAAGAAAAACAAACTATACCTAAGATTGAATCCCACGATGTCTTATATTATATTAGTTCAAACGTAATGGCCTTACCAATACAACAACTATATGTTTATTTTAAAGCTAGCCATACTAAACTATATTAATAATTAATTATCCTTTAAAATATGAGAAGATAACTAATCTATTATACATCCATATAGAAGCTTCACGGAAAAAAAGGAAAGAAACCCATTGAGGAGACACGCGAGGACCGGTCGGCTGCCGGACGCGAGCACCCTACGCCGTCGCGCCGCGCACTGCCCGCCGGCCGCCAGCACGATCGCGCGCGCGTCCCGTACGCCGTCGCGCCGCGCACTGCCCGCCGGACGCATCGGTCGCCCGCGTCCCGTACGCCGTCGCACCGCGCACTGCTCGCCGGACGCCAGCACGATCGGGCGCGCGCGTCCCGTACGTCGTCGCGCCGCGCACTGCCCGCCGTCCGCCAGCACGATCGCGCGCGTCACGTACGTCGCCCGTCGCGCCGCGCACTGCCCGCCGTCCGCCAGCACGATCGCGCGAGCGTCACGTACGTCGTCGTGCCGCGCACCTCCCGCTGGCCGCTGCCCACACAGTCCGCGCGACGTGAAAAGGTGAAGCCAGTCTCGCCGCCCGTTGCCTGCTGGCCATTGCCCGCATAGTTACGACGTACGTTATTATTATACACGGTTGAATGCTAATATATATGCTATCGCTATTTATCCATGCGGGTGGAACCGGCCCTGACCTGCTGCCGCCGTCTGTGGTGGTGGTGTTATACTCTGTGGGCATCGCTGCGTGTTGTTCCCTGCACGAAGCCGCGTCGCTGCCCTTCAACTTTAATAACCGGCAGCAGTTAATTGAAGGCATGAGCCAGGCTGTTAATTGAAGCCAGAGATCGATTCATGTTTTTTGTCGGGACTTTTTGACAGATAGAATTGAAGCAACCCTACATCCTTATAGAAGCCCATCGAGGAGACGCGACGACACGATCGCGCGCGTCCTGTACGTCGTCGCGCCGCGCACCGCCCACTGGCCGCTGCCCGCACAGTCCGCTAGGGTACTTATATGTTAATGCATGGTATAATTTTTTTAAAATATTTGTGGGTCTGAATCTCATCAAACAGACTTAAATTAAAAAAATAATAAATTTTAAAAAATAATAAATATATAGCAGCAAGGGTTCTGAAAAATAACTAATAAGTGAATTGTTAATTATAAGAAAAATGAGTGTCTAATAAGTCAATTGTTAATTATTTTTTTAAAAAAATTACTGTCGAGGTCATGGATAAACCACTAGTAGGCTACTTATATGTTAATGCATGATCTAATTTTTTAAGATATTTGTGGGTCTAAGTCTGATCAAACATGGTTAAATTAAAATAAATAATAAATTTTAAAAAAATAATAAATATTCAGCCACAAGGGTTCTGAAAAAAAAACTAATAAGTGAATTGTTAATTATAAGAAAAATGACATGTCCAATAAGTGAATTCTTATTTTTTAAAATAAAAATTATCTGTAAAGGGAAGATGAGTCGAACCTATGTGAACCTATGCCCCTAGGACTATCTAAGCCATGGACAAACCACTAGGCTACTTATATGTTAATGCATGATCTAATTTTTGAAAACATTTATGAGTACAAGTCTCATCAAATAGGGTTAAATTAAAATAAATCACGAATTTCAAAAAAAAGAATAAATATGCAGCAGCATGATGTAACTTTTTAAGATATTTGTAGATCCAAGTCTCCTCAAATATGATTAAATTAAAATAAATAACGAATTTCAAAAAATAATAAATATACAATATCATGGGTTCAAACCCAACGCCTCTAGCAACAACTCAAAATGGACTACCACTACACTACTCACTTATTCCTAACATAATATTATGAGAAAGTGTTAATAAACATTAGTCACAAAATTATGAATTTCAAAGTTATGAAACTATATGAGAGACTTACCTAAAACTTTCTTAAATGAAAAAATGACTAATATAACAAATGTAAATCTTGATGAGCTGACAAAACTTGGTATTCATGACTTTTCTATTTAAGACTATTTAGGGTTTCGAAAACTATGCGATGTAGGAGCAAATAAGTTGAGGACAATAGGAACCCAATACAGGCAGCAGATTTCGTCTTTATTTTGGTGCCACAACTCTCTCCTTTTTGAGTCACCAATGCTTGCTTTTCATAAATGGTTACGTAATGTTGGAGCAAATCCTTGCCACAACACACTCTCCGTTGCTGCTTCTGTTGCTGGTCAGATGAAGCAATTGATGCTTCTGCAAGAGCCTGTCAGAGTCTGCGAGACTACCATCTGCGCTGATATGGCTGATTGATGTAAACGTGGAACTTAGGGGGCAGCACGCCAACTAGACGCGATGGGGAAGCCCTGAATATCTGAATTCTGAAGTCCTTCCTGCCATGTACAATCAAATGCCACAAACATAACGATCTTCATAATCATACGGTCAATAGAGATGTTATTCAACTACTACTGGATTTTTGTATTCCAACATGACTTTAGCAATCATTCAAGAATGAATGAATCAGATAAACGTTACTTGAACTTTTTTCTGTGTTACTATCAGCTTTGGATCTTCGATTAGCAATCGTCTAAAGGCCCCGTTTTGAACATAGATTTTTTTCCTATTTCTGTGTTAGTGAAATTGAACAATAGTCTTATGATCTTAAGAATTTTCTGTGTTCTAAATGGACCCTAAATCATCCCACAATGGCCATGGCAAGGCGTGGAGACTTCACCTAGTTAACTAGGCTGTCGTGATTTTTTTTTTCTGCGCCGCTTTATATAGGCTACCACGAGTTTCCGCCCTGCTTCTCCTCTTCGTGGCCCATTCAGGCTGTCATAGCATTGCATTAGTAGCCCATGCGGACAGGGCACAACTACTATTTGTGTTGCGGGCCTAAACAGGCCGGAGGCCGACGCTAGGCTTAAGCAGGTGAACCGGACGGCCCGCAGCTCCACGCTTCGCCAGCATCGCCGCTCGCCGGCGTCAGCATCCGCATCCAGCTCGCACGGGAGCGGAAGCTCCTCCCGCACCGCCGCTGCGGCTATCGCTACGAGAGTGCCGCCGCTGGCAGCCGACAACCTACTGCTCCTTCTCTTTCCCGCCCACACGCTCCACAAGAACGCTCTGTCCTCTTCAAGTACGCGCCACTCGCCGAGGACCTCCTCGCTGCCTCCTGCTCCCCTGTCGGCCCTGACGAGAAGGCCACGTCTCGGCTCAGAAGAAGGGAACCCCACCTTCTCCTCCCAGGTATGCTCTGCATCCACCTCCTGTGTTGATCTGTGACTATTTGGATTGGAGACATGGGCAATGATTTGTAGAGAAGGCAGTAGATGAGGAGTTGATTTTGGATCTCCAGTGGTGATGATGAATAGTTCCAATGGAGATAAGGCAGTAAATAGCAGTACTGTACTAGTAGTTCTTAAAAAACAATGGATCTGCTGGTCTGATAGAAAAACACCTGTGCATTTGTCTTATGAGCTACATAGTGTGATATAAGTGGATGCTGGTTATACAACAAGTGCAGTGGACATCTCTTACTGATTGCTTGGATGGGTCGAAGATTCTTATACTAACCCTTTCTTCGAAGGGAGCTGTTGCTTTAGCTAGTAATTTATTTCCCATGTGCTACTGAAGATTGAATTCATATGGTTATATCTTCATGTTTTAATTGTTTCATCCTGTCAGTGCCCATTCTGCTAACTGTACAAGTGAATCCATCAATCAACCAAGATTTAGAACCGAGATGAGTAAGGGAAAATACATGATTTATTCTCATTGATTCCACATGGACTGGAAAGTGTGTTTTTTTTTTCTGAGGACCCGACTTGTTCTTTCATTTCTAGGTACCAAATGATCTTAACTAAAAAAATACTTTTGCTGCTTAGTTCTTGTCAAGTGTTCATCCGAAGCATGAACCATCTGTTTATTTTTTTAGGCATGCCCCATCGATCAGACACATCTTCTTGCTCAGATGATTCTGAAGATAGCAACACTGTCAACCCAACTGGCATATACACCATGGAAGAATTCATTACTGAGCAAAGTGTGTTGCACAATTTTCTTGAGCGGATCACTGCAAAGATTCAAGCCAAGATTGAAGCTCAACAAGCTGGTACATCTCGCCGTCGGAGTGGTAATAGGAGGTTCGTTGAGAGGAATCATGAACAGGGACATCGGCGGCTTGTGGCTGATTTCTTTTCTGAAGATCCAGTCTGTAATGACCAGCTATTCCGAACAAGGTACAGAATGAGAAGACCTCTCTTTCTACGTATCGTCCATGCCCTAGGTGAATGGTCAACCTATTTCACCAGAAGAAGAGATGGACTTTATCGCCAAGGTCTCTCACCTTTACAGAAGTGCACAGCGGCTATTCGTATGTTAACTTGTGGCTCCCCGGCAGATGCTGTTGATGAATATGTACAGATTGGTGAGAGTACTGCAATGGAGTGTTTGGAGCGGTTTGCGGAAGGGGTGATTGACAGGTTTGGAAGTGAATATTTGCGAAGCCCTACTAATCTGGATATGCAGCGTCTGCTACAAATTGGCGAGGACCGTGGCTTCCCTGGCATGTTGGGAAGCATTGGTTGTATGCATTGGGAGTGGGATAATTGCCCACCAAAATGGATGCGTCAACTTAATCATAGTGATCATGGTACGGCCACAATGTTTCTTGAAGCTGTTGTTTCACAAGACCTGTGGATATGGCATGGTTACTTCGGTGTTGTTGGATCCAACAATGATATCATTGCGCTCAATCAGTCGCCATTTTTCACTAAGGGTTTAAAAGGGCAAGCTTCTAGGGTGCAATTTTCCGTCAATAAGAGACAATATGATACGGGCTATTATCTTGCCGATGGAATCTACCCAGAATGGAATGCATTTGTGAAGACAACACCTAACCCTCAAACAGAAAAGGAACACTTGTTTGCGCGGTATCAAGAGGACACAAGGAAAGATGCCCAGCAAGCATTTGCTGTCCTGCGATCTCGTTTCCCCATTGTTTGTGGTCCAATACGATCCTTCCAGCGAGCAACTCTTGGGAAAATCATACAAGCTTGCATCATACTCCATAATATGACAATTGAGGACGAGAAAGACATGGCAAGTGCCTATTTTGATACAAACGAAGGTTCAGGGATATCGGTTGTTCTGCCATCAAACATCAATGAAGGGCCTGCTGATTGCTTTGCCAATGTATTCCAGGCAAATGATACTATCTGTGCTCAACCAGCACAAAGCCAACTAAGAAGGGACTTAGTTGAGCATGTTTGGCAGAGGTTTGGGTCTTGTTGTAACAAGTGAAATAACCTCTCCTGCTATTAATTATGTTACATTTCATGTCCTTTGGTGGATAACTGGGATGTCTGTTCTACGAAGATTTTCATATAGATGGTTATATTTGGGTGCATTCATAATTAATCAAGTTATATAATCGTGGTACGAGATTTTCATCGAAAGTACTGTATATACTCCATATGGATTGTTGACGGCATGGCCCAAGAAGACTCCATAGCTTAGGCATAGCCCAAGAAAACTCCATAGCTTTAGGCATGGCCCAACCGAAAGCAGTGTAAAGCTGGGCCTCAGGTGACGGCCCATATCAGGCGATCTCGGTTTAGAATCACCTCGAACCCTAGCCTTAACCCCAACCCCTCCCCTATATCCGCCGCCGTCGTCTCAGGCTCTCATCTCTCATCTTCGGGTTCTCACCATGGTGAGATTTCTCTCCCCTCTCCTCCCACGCCACACGCTGACGGTTGGACGCCCGCCTGGTCAGCGGCGGACGGCGCAAACTGCTAACTCGTTCGTGTTTCTCTTTTGTTTCATCGGCAGCCGAAGCAGATCCACGAGATCAAGGACTTCCTGCTGACGGCGCGGCGGAAGGACGCGCGGTCGGTGCGGATCAAGAGGGCCAAGAACGCCGTCAAGTTCAAGGTGCGCTGCTCCAAGTACCTCTACACCCTCTGCGTCCACGACGCCGACAAGGCCAACAAGCTCAAGCAGTCGCTCCCGCCAGGTCCGTGCTCCGTATTCCCTACCCCCCCTACATCCATCGGCTACTGCTCTTTTTTATTTTCCTAATTGCTGATCTATTGAGCCTTCCGGATTCCAGCCCTGGATTGGACTGTTCACGATTGGTATGTGATGATTCGTTAGTGGTTACTGAGGGGTGTAGACCGCGTTGTTGTTGCGCGAGAGATGTAGCACTACGCAGTATAGACAGTAGTAGTATAATTCCTATTGGTAACTAGGCATGCTTGTTCGTGATTAGGTATGGTTGGAATTGGATGGGAAGTTCCTATGGCATGCAATCCAGCTTGTTTCATGATTATATGAGCTCTATTCATTATTGAACCTCGCAATATTCATTATTGAACCTCTGAATGATAGAGGATGTGCTTATCCTATTTCTGCGTCATGCAAATTTGATTTAGTCTGATAGCTCCATTTTGTCTGAAACATTTTGGTCACAGTAGCTACAAGTGATAAATTGTTCTCGATAGACTAGTTATAAGTTAGAGGATAGTATGGATATTTAATTATTCTGGATAGTCAGGAGCTTCTTTCACAATTAGAGGCAGACATCTTTTTTTGTTCTGCTTACACCTTTGACCTTTCTGTTATAATTTTGTCATGGTACTAATACATGAATAGGATAGCAGTGCTTGGGAACAAAATGTGTTAATCATGTTTGTGTAGCTTGTTGTGATGTCCAGAGGTGTTTCAACTGAACTATGCACATGCCCAATCATGCAATTCCATGGTTACAATTGTCACTATGCAATATGCATGTCCAGAGATGTTTTGATAGTAAATTGTTCAGAATAAACACTATGGATATGATCATCCTGTTTATTTGCTATAATCTTGAAGCTATACATGTTTTGCATCATCATATCGAGTCGTTGTGATGTCAGATCAATTATTCCTTCTGTCTTAATGCTTCTATGCACATTCACTGATTATGATTTCCCCTTTGCAGGTCTGACTGTTCAGGAGATTTAAGTATCAAGCGACAGCCTTCTGTGGTATCAGGGGTGTTTGCTCCAGTATTACTTTAGTATGTAGGTGATTTCATTCCATGTTTGAATGAATCATAAAGTTTGAGTTTGGGAAATGTATTAATGGAAGTGATGTGTTGAACCTATGAGCCTCTGGTGTAATGGTACTCCCCACCGCAAAAGATGGCTATCTATCATAAGTTAAACTGATTTCAGTGATATTTGCTGCCCTTTTTGTCTGGTTTTACTGTGTTGTTTTTCGTCCTGAGTACTTGCTGCTGCGGGAAATTGTGAACTTTTACGTGATATAATGGTGGAACGGGTTATATGTTTGCATATCTGTCTTGCCTGCTAGTATTTGTAAGATCAGACAAGAGCTGAATGAATTATATTCTCTACAACTAAAATATACGGAAGGTGGCAAATCTCTCGCAGTCAGCCCCGCTCCGTCCACACCCGGCGGACGACGTCCGCTCCGCGTCCCGCCCCGGCCGAAAAAACCCGCTCTGCTCCGCATCCCGCCCCGACGGAAAAAAACCGCCCGGCTTACCGCAGACGAAAGAAAACCATCCGGTCGCACGGCCTCCGCACCTGCACACGCCCCACCCCTCCCACATCGCCCCCAACGCCCGCCTCTTCCCACCGCGCAGCCCGCGGCGAGCCCGCTCCCCCGCGCGCGGCGGCCGGCGAGCCCGCTCCCCCACGTGCAGCCTGCGGCGAGCCACCTCCCGCGCGCGCGGCGGCCGGCGCGCTGTCTCCTCTGCGCGACGGCGCTCCACGAGGCCTGGGTTGAGTGGAGGTCGATGTGCCGCTGGCCCGCTGCCAATGCCGGCCACGGAGTCGCAAGTGCATGCCCAGCGAGAGTTTGCATCCGTGGTTTGCCGAGGTACACCATCATGAGTATGAAGTGACCATATTTTTGGTTCACCGGTTTAGGTACAGTATATCGTTCATATTCTTTTTCTTAAGTTTCTCCTTATTTACTCTCTGCTCCCTGCTAAAGACAAATCTATAGTCCCCTAATCCTGATATTATATTCAAAGCCTACCATGATCTCAAAATTGAACCACCAGCGCCATCGTGGTCGAGAGATGATATGGCATACTGGTGCTTGGAATGATATCTGTAATAGTCATTTAACTGCCACGCCTCATTATCTTATTTTGTCTTATGCATCCCTCATTGGTTAAGATTTCTACCTGATTTTTATCTCACTCCATTGCAATGCTTATGATGGTACGCTTTTGACAGCTTCATCAGTGGCTAAGTTTCAACACAGTGACAATATGTTTGAGGCAGGACTATGAAATTGGTTTTGCTCGGCTCCTTTTAAGGTTCGCTTTAATCAAAATTTTGTCCTGGCCAGTAACAAAAATTATCTTCGACTGGCAGCCCTACATACGAACTTGCACTACCAGTTCTTTTACTTTTCCTTGTAATTCGTTTTGTTCAATGTAGGACTTCTGGAGGTCATACAGAGGGAAACATTTACAATTGGTTATCGTTTTTACTTTTGCTGTGCGAGACCTGTTACTGCTCAGAGGTTATAAATGCAAAGTCCAATTTTTGACTAATTAGTTGCAACTTGAAGTGGTTAATGGGATGATTATGCATCTGAGTTATGAATCAGAATTTTGACAGCCAAACTTTCTGCCAATTGTAACCTGTATCTATACTAGGGTCATCTCTCCCCCTTCAAACAATTTGTAACATATCTTCCAAAAACTATAGAATGAAGCCATTCATGGCATAATAAATAAAATGGGTGGGGAAATATTTGCTCTTTTCTCATCTTCTTTCACTCCTTGACAGCGTGAAATTGAATTTGGTAATAAAGGTGCATTGTGTGCTGTAGGAAACGATGTAGAAATTATTTAGGAAGTTTTACAAAGATCTGCATGCAAGTAGACAACAATGATGGGAGGAAGCAGTCGTTATAGCAAATTTTAAGAGACATGTGATCGAGTAAGCAAGAAGGGATGATTAGTTATGAAAAAGGTTTAGAAACTCTTAGTCTTCTCTGATTTGATGTAAAAAAGAATGGGGTTTTCAATGTTGGGGTCTTGTCTGAAATGAACTTGAAAGAGAAATAACAGTATCTTGAATAGTTCCAGTAAATTTTTGAACACATGAAGTTGATTACATCAGGCTCGTAAATAATCCCTGCACGGTCTTATGATCTATAGGCCATGGATTTTGAACTAAGGTAATATGACATGTTTGTCCCGTTGCAACGCACGGACACTCACCTAGTTAGATAAGAAAATTGCATAGCGCGCCCTGTGAACTGTATCACTGATTCACTGTTAAGAGGCTTAGGAGCCCTGGTATACTTCAGATTATTACTTTTCATTCCGGATGCTCCAACGCCATAGAGGAATCCGGCACATACAATGGAAGAGCAAACCAGATCAGGGTGTTTGCTCCAGTACTCTCCGACCACAAAACCCACATCGTTGTGATAAGGGCAGCATATTCTCAGGGCATTTTCATGTGTACTCCTACCTTAAAACCTCTCTCAAGGCATTAAAGTCTTCTTTTATGTTTCCAGGAATGCTAGCAAGTCATCTTAAGGCCTTGTTTAGATCGTGTCAAAATTCTAAAACTTTACAAAATTTCCTGTCACATTGAATCTTTAGACGCATGAAGCATTAAATATAGGGAAAAATAATAATTAATTATAGGGTCTGTTTAGATTGCGTCAAAATTCTAAAACTTTACAAGATTTCTTATCACATTGAATCTTTCGACAAATGTATGAAACATTAAATATAAGTAAAAAATAATTAATTGCATAGTTTATCTAACATTTTTAGATTTAGATCTAAACAACCCCTAACTCTGCGTTTTTTTTTTGGGAGAACAAACTTCACATGTTTGTGAATTGTGGGGTGGGGGGGTGGGGGGGGGAACAGCTTGTCGCCGAGAAGTGGATGATCTGCGAACTAATGTAACAGTGGATGTGATTTTTCGTCTGAAAAGGGAAAATAACGACGTCTGAAAAGGAAAATATCTTATTATAACTACCCCGTATAAATCAATTGATAGTGCTTAATACGTAGTATTTCTCTAGTCTAATATCAGCCGTCGGATCCTTATCGCTCTGGTTCCTCCTCCTTCCCCAATCCGTCCCCTGCTCGTTCGCTCGCGAAGTCCAAACACCATCTGCTCGCGCGCTCCTCCACCGGCGCTCCCCCTGCCCGCGGCCCTGCGCCAGCCTCGGCGCATCTCGTGGCGGCATGGTTGACTGCCCGCGGCTGCTTCTGCCGGCTCCTCGCGTCGCTGCTGCTCAATACACGCGCTGCGCCGCTGGAAGTTGGTCCAACCAGGGACGCGCTCCCTTCTCCGTTTATTTCAGCCGCCGCCACCGCCGCCGGTGGAGCTCTGTTCCGGGTGAGTTTGCCTCATACGCTCGTGTAATCATTCATATACTACTTTCTTATACATATCTCTACAACCAGGCCTTCTAAGCTCAAGTACTGTGCAAGATTGAGCCATGTTTTAGTTTCTTTTAGTTTAATAGAGGATTATAGCTGATTCAGCTTGTTTAGCTCGGAAAAAAAAGATTTTGGTGATTTATGCGTTATTAGCTGTCTTATTATTCTCTGGATGAAACATTGACAGACTTGGGTCAACACAGTGCGATCCTCATCCTCCGGGGCCGGAAGCCAATCAAGCGTCGCGGATGAACCGGCCGAGGCTGCAGAATGGGCCTTGCAGGGTAGCCTTTCTGCTCCTCCCATACTTGATTTTCTGTAGTGGGTTTTCTGTCCGACGCTCAGATCGTAACAAATATCATTCTATATATCTGCGATAGATTTCTACACTTTGCGGAAGGATGTTGAGCTGGCTCTTGATCGTGTCAATGAAGTCAGGCAGTCTGCCGGTTTGGAACAGCTTGAGGAGGACATCGCTTCGCTTGAGAACAAGTCCACTGATAGTTCCTTGTGGGATGATCCTTCCAAGGCACAGGAGATACTTGTTTCTCTGACAGAGATCAAAGACAGAGTAAAGCTTCTCAACGATTTCAAGTTACAGGTCTGAGCACTAACGGCATTGCTGATGAACTAAATATACTATTTTCACAGTTTTTATGATAATAGCGATGACATTTGCTGCATATTTGTACAGTTCATGGTAGCTAATTAACCCAAAAAAAAAAGAAACAATCAGTACTGCATGTATCCTTGCAACAGTTTGGAATTATAGATGCTATCACTTTTTGGGCAAGAAGAATGCCGTATGCCCATATCTCAACAGTTTGGTATGAGCACTACTAGTTCTTAGTTGTACTGTTCCTTTTCTACTTGTAGGTTGAAGAAGCTGAGACTATTGTCAAGCTTACTGAAGAATTAGATTCTATAGATACTGGTCTTCTTGAGGAGGCTTCAAAGATTACAAAGGCATTAAATAAGGCATTAGATAACTTTGAGATGACACAGCTTCTTTCTGGACCATATGACAAAGAAGGTGCTGTAATTAACATTTCTGCTGGCGCTGGTGGCACTGACGCTCAGGTGGGCATCTACTTTGTTTAAATCTTCTCTTTGCATCCATCAAGAATAAGTCTAACTTCCTACAATCACACATATAAGTCCATTAGGACTGACTAGCAATATTATTATAAGTATATTATCTTAAAGATAGTTATTACATATATATTATGAAAGTATTATTTATGAAATTTGAGATATCGATGGTAAAAGTTAAAAAGTTCAATTTAGGACAAATATAGATAGACTTATAACTACAATCGTAGGAAGCAGTTAAACTCTCTTTAGGGAGGATGGTTGCATTCATTAAAAAAATTGAAACGTACTTTTAGTTTTTGAAAAAAAAAACTTTGTGTATTAGTTATTTTGTAATTTGCATAGGAAGAAATTAAGGTTTTTACTTTTTTATTGTATTATTAGCTAGCTTCCATATACAAATGTTAGTCTTATCCGTCCCCATAAAAGTGCTGTCTTGATACTATGAAGGGACATTAACAGAGTAAAAGTAGTCAAACGATGGATATTGGAATTTTGGTTGTTCTCAACACACAATGAACCATGATACAGAGATGACATTGTTGGTGGCTACTCCATGCAGTATGTTACTGGCTTGTAGTAGCTGTACTGACCTCATGAAAGAATGTCGACTGAATTTTTCAAACATTTGTTTGGTTACAAAAGTGTGCTTGCATCCTGCTAAAAGTTCTGATTGATCTGTGCAGGATTGGGCTGATATGTTACTAAGGATGTATGTAAGGTGGGGAGAGAAGCAGCGTTACAAGACACGAGTAGTTGAGAAATCACCTGGTGAAGAGGCTGGTATAAAATCAGCAACTGTTGAACTAGAGGGAAGATATGCTTATGGCTATCTCTCTGGCGAGAAAGGGACACACAGGATTGTCCGTCAATCACCATTTAACGCTAAAGGGCTTCGGCAGGTAATATTTGCATTTCACAGTTCTAATTCTGTAAATTTATCAGCATTTTTCTGTGGGCTAAAGGGATTGTACCTTTCCAATTCTCAGTTTTCTGCTATATGTGCTACTTTATGCAGACAAGCTTTGCTGGTGTTGAGATTATGCCTCTTCTACCAGAGGAATCCATGGCTGTGGACATACCTGAAGAGGACCTGGACATAAGCTTCACAAGAGCTGGAGGTAAAGGAGGCCAGAACGTGAACAAGGTGGAAACAGCTGTTCGCATGGTTCATATTCCAACTGGAATTGCAGTTCGTTGCTCAGGTACAATTTCAGACCAGCTTGCATAAACATTGGTTCTTAGGTTGACTTTGACAAGATAATGGTTATGAAAAAAGCAAAAAGATGTAGGAAATGAATTGGTGGTAAGCAAAATATGTTATAAACTTATTAATGCCCTCCTGAAACTACCAGAACTTCCTACCCCTGCATAGTTGATGGGCAAAATATTCTCAGCTTGTACCAATGTTTGATTGTCACTCACAGATATCTTTGAAAATTGAAATCAAGAATTCAAAGCAACTGCGGGTTATCGAGATAAATCTGACATTTGTTTTTGTAACATACCATTATCCAACTTCGCAGAGGAGAGGAGCCAGCTGGCCAACAAAATAAAGGCCCTCAACCGGCTCAAAGCGAAGCTGCTGGTGGTCGCTGAGGAGCAGCGTGCATCAGAAATCAAGCAGATCCGTGGCGATATGGTGAAGGCAGAGTGGGGGCAGCAGATACGCAACTACGTCTTCCACCCCTACAAGCTCGTCAAAGACGTCAGGACAGGGTGTGAGACATCAGACATCACTGGCGTCATGGACGGAGAGTTAGATCCATTTATCAAAGCATACCTTAAGTTCAAGCTCACTGCGGCAGCTACCAGCTGATTTTGTTGAGGAGCATAGCAAATGAGTGATACCTCCACTGTCTTATGTTGTAGTTTGATTTTTTTTTCTTTTTTTCTCTCTCTCTCTTGATTTAGTAGACTTTCATAGCACTAGCAATCTAGCATCGTATTTATTGATTTAGGACTCAAAGTGGAAACATGGGTTTTTCTTCGAGTTCTACAATAAGAGCCGGATATAATTGCATGGCTTGATAAAGACCTCGTGCTAGTTCCATAATGAAATGAATGGCTTATTGTTGGTATGAGATGTTTGTTATAGAATTTTTTTGGATTTGGTTCATATCATTTCCCCATTAATTACAACATGCCCAAATTGACTTTTTTTGTACCCAGTTATTGCAGGCAAATGAGCTCTTTACATTCCTATATTATGAACGAAACAACCTTTTTAGTCAACAGCAGTGAAGTCGGCTTGGAAGTTGGAACATATGATTCCCATGAGAATTTCAGGATCACGATCCTATCGCTGAGTTTTAAAATGTTTCATCTCGTACAATGATTAACCTGGTAAGTTATCACTGTTCACATCCAAGCATGAGTCGTCCCATGCTTCAGAGATTGTTGTCGTCATTCCAATTCGTGTATGGGAGATCCAGCATATCCTTGCGACATGGTGAAGGCTGAGCGGTAGCAACAAACTTATGGATGTAAGTGGGTTAGCCCGCGAACCAATATATAGGCTTAATTTTTACGGGTTTAAATGACAACATACAAAATTAAGCCTATATGTAGGCTCGCGGGCTGTCGCTTGCATCCTTAAGGTGACTACATCGCAGTGGCAACAGCCATACGTCTCTGTGCTTTCGACGTCTTCCTCCCCATTCTCTGGAAGGTTGAAAGCGCGCGGCATTGTTACTTGTTTGGGCTCAGCACGGAGCCCTGCAGAGCATAGACAGTAGACATCTTGCCACAAGAATCTTCAAGTTAAATATTTTTTTCATAAACTTTGTGCATACCAAGCCTTGCTAATTTTTTACTTGGACAAGACGTGGTCTCCACACTCCAGTAGCAAAAATATGACCACCAATTTTCATAGTAAATGCTGCGTTCCGAAAGTACTTGTACATTGATACCACAATACTTCACCAAAATAATTGCAATAATAACCATACCAAATAACAAGAGAGCTACCCTAATCACCATCTTCTCATCAAATTACAACGTTCATTGCAAGAAACTTAACTAGAAACGTCTAACTACTTGATGTGTGACTGTAGTATTTTTGTAAACCGTATTTACCTTGCAATTCATGTTCTGGTCCATGTGAGTTCTTTCCTCGGAACAGTTTCCCAGCATCCTCCCACAAGAGGGAACTTGGTCTTCATCTTCGCACCAATGGCATGCCACAATACTCCGCGCGCAAAACTGCCATCCACACCTTGGTTTAATTGAGGGGACAATGATATAGATATTCTCTCAAGTGCCGATCGTGAAGCCCCAGCCCCAAAAAGAAGATCGGCAACCTCCATCTCGCTGTCTGTTCCCATGAACCCGCTGATCCTTATCTCTCGAAGTGAGCTTAGTTGTTTTCTATCTCTCCCTGTTTTCCTTTTCCACATGCCACGGTCAGTGCTTTGCGATGGCTTTTTCACTTTAGTTTCATCGTTGTCCTGATATTTGATAGATTATGAATAAGAATAAGAAGAAAAATAATAAAAGAGGTGCCTATTTATCATGTACTACCTCCATTCTAAATTATAAATTTTTTTGGCTTTTCGAGATAATATTGATTTAACTATGTTTCTAGACGTAGTGTACACCCTTCGTCCCTTTATATGTGTCGTCCGGAAAGCGTGTTTGTGAGGGAAACACGGTTTTCTAGAGACAGACATTAAGGGACAGAGGGAGTATATCTAAGTGGTATATATCTACAAAACGCACAATGCCTTATAATTCAGAACACAGGGAGTACTACTTTTGTTTAAACCTTTTTTATCTTCAAAATGGTGCTACAGTGCATGCCTACGTGCTGGCCTAAAATGAGGGAACTGTTAAATTTCGGGGGAAAACAACTACTGCCTAGTGCCCTAGCAAACGTGTCTTGCATAATAATATGCTATGAACTATGAAGATGTAGATACTTACTGGAACCATAAAACACTCTGCATTCAACCTTGAGAAAACGTTCAGGTTCGACAGGTCAATGTGAAGGCGTGTTAGGTTGGGGCATTGCCTGAGGAAGGAGGAGATAACTGGCGCAATGGGACATCCGGTAAGCTGCAAAACTGCAAACATCTCCAGGGAGAGTACTCTGACGTTAGGAAGGTGTGGCACACGCTTCAACTCCTGCAGAGACGAAAAACAATACCATGAGAAAATACTTGTTCAGAACAGGATGAACTTAAACAAGCGCGCGAGATGATACCTTTGGGTGGAGAGGTGGAGTCTGGGATGTCAATGCGAACAATGAGATGGTTGGACATAGAGCACATCTCCAGTAACCGCACAGTGCTGGTAGACTGGGTCCGTTTCCCGGGCAAGTAGAAACGGAGACCAGACAGACGCAGGCGCTGGATGCAATGGCTGCCATTCAGGAAGCTGAGGTGCTTGGGGAGTGTGCTGGACCAGCTGAGTTCCTCAAGTCTCGGCGCAGAGATCTCAACCACGGTGTCCATGCCCCACTGCATGAAACACTCGAAGCAGGAGAACACACCCAGGGTGCGGAGATTGGAAGACGCCACCTCCAGCTTGGTAAAGTTCTCGACGCGATCGACCTCGAGCTCCTCCAGCAGGTCCAAGTGGAGCACGAGCGGCCACAAGGTAAGCCCCCCATTTGCAGCCAGGGCCCCACTGACCTTGCTTAGGCGCAGCTTCCTCAGCTGGGGACAGCAAGATGAGAGGAACCCGCCGAGGGGTCGCACGCGTTCCTGCAGCCGCACCATCGAGAGGCTCAGCTCCGTCAACGCGCCGAACCACGTCGGTGCGCCGGGCTCCGGGAGGACAAGCGGGAGGCTCAGTGTGAGGGCGATCGACTTGGCTCTCACGCAGCGGGGGAGAGTCAGCTGGCAGTCCAGGGCTTCTCCCCGCGCCGTCACGGCGACAGAGACCGATTCGGTGGCGCGCTCAATGGCGTCGTGGAGCCACGCGGCGGTGGCGGGGCCGAGGTTGCACTTGCAGCCGATGGTCACGTCGAGTGCGGGGATGTCGGGCGCGCCGTACCGCGCGAGCGCCTCGCGAGCGAAGCCGAGGAACCGGTCCTGGAGCAGGGCGTCAGAGAGGTTGAGCGCGGGGGCGTGCGCCCAGGCGCCCCGAAACCGCCTGGAGAGCACGGACGTGCGCACGGCGTCCTCGGCGGGGAGGAAGGAGAGGACGAGCTCGAGGATGCCGTCGGGGAGATCGCGGTCCCGGTCGGCGCCGCCACCTACTGCAACCTCGCGGTTTCCGGGCATCGCGAGTATGCTGTTGGTGAGCGGGAAGGGGCGCGTGGAGGCGGAAAGAAGGGAGGGACGGTAGGGTCTCTCCACGCCGGCGACGACGCTAGAGGAGAGCCGGCGCGGCGTGGGCGCGAGGGTTTTGGGTCGCGGGGTTTGGAGTATCGGGGGATTGGGACTTTGGGAGCAGGGGTGGGTGAATAGGGTACGTATATTTTCTGATTGTATTTTAGATCTGTTTAGAGGTGTTTAGATCAACTTGAATATTGTATCCGTATTAAATATTTAAATTATATATTTATAATGCTATATGTATTTATATCGTATATCCAGTATGGTTAACACTTGAATTCGGGACAGAAGTATAAAGCAAATGACAATGATACGTGTTCCTAGGAGCAAATAAACAGAAGTATCGCTGTGTCTGTTTGGGCCGGCAAGGATGTTGGCAGTTATTTGGATGGAACGCCCACGTGTTCAAAGGCCCAATTTCAGACCACCAGAGAATCCATTACAACTAGAGCCCAGGCCCATCGTCCAGCCCATGGTCCTGCATTGGTCTGTTGCATTTGAGAGCACACGATCCTTGCAAGCGGTGGCAACAGACGAGCTCGCCGCCGAGTGACTTGTCCGTCGTGGCTCCACGGCGCTGGTGGTGGCGGCCGCCGGCCGGTAGGCGGTAGCCGGTACCAATCACTGGACCGCCTCTGGTCGGCCGGAGATGTCGCTGGCCGTCGGCGGACCGACGGGGACAGGGTGGGCCTTGCCGCCGTACGTCTTTCGTCTGCCGTGCTACGGCTACGGCTAGCAATACTCATGCGTGCATCGCATGCGCATGTAACTGACGGCTGCGCGGTGATGAGCGTGAGCCCAACATTGATCCAGCATTCGGAGCCCACTCGCCGGCGACCACCCTACCCTACCCGGAGGACGCCCGTCGCTGTCTCCAGTGGCGAAGCCATGTACAGCTATCGGGGTCCGATAACCCCGGCGATTTTGCAAAAAAATGTGAAAGCGATCAACTTTTGGCCAGCTACAACTCCACCGAAATTATTTTGTGACCCCAGCGGCCCATCGGCAGTAGCAGTCTGCACTTCTTTTTTTAATCCATCTCAGCCCAACAACAGAGTCCATTTGCTATTCCGATCCATGAAGGCCACACATACACACATACGTAATAACTTTAATTAAAGAAGGCCAAATGTTGCCTTCCCAGATTGACTCGTCAGGTGCCCTTACGGCTTCTACAGCCGCGTATCTGACGCATCGTGTATCTTCTACGGCCGCGTCGCCTCTAGGCCCTAACGCCGACCGCATCGCCCGATCGCCGGCTCGCTGCGGTGCCGCTCGTGCTTTGAATCTCAACTTCTCTGGCTGTCCTACTCGGGTACTCAATTATGCAGTTTGCAATTAACGATCATGTCTGAATTCTGAGTTCTTAGGGTTTTTTCCCAGCTATTCAATACAATCCGACCCTAGATCTCATAAAACATTAGTCAAGCGCGTTCTCCTTTATTCCAGCAAGATGCCAAGTATCTATCTAGTATTAACAAGGCTCAATTTCTATTTGTTTAAGTTTTTTTATTATGTGACTAATTTAGTAATTTTTTATAGTCAATCAACCTACTTTGAAAGGATTTCTTAAAAGACCAATCAAACCAACTATCAACATTACAAATATGACTGCTTCAATCCAGTTATTGACTTGCAACTTGCAGAGTTCAATGATCGTTTCAATGAAGTAAACTCTCAATTGCTCACTCAGATTGCTGCTTACAACCCTAAGAATTCTTTTGAGACTTTCAAATTGGAGAGTTTAATGGATTTGGCTAAATCATATCCTGATGATTTTGATTCAACACAACTAAAGGATCTTGGTCGTGAGCTTAATTTCTATATTGACAATGTGCGAGCCGATGAAATATTTGCCAACTTGGACACTATTTCTGAACTTGCTAAGTTGATGGTCACTACAAACAAGCATCTGGGTTTTCCTTTGGTGTATCGCCTTCTCAAGCTGGTACTAGTTCTTCCGATTGCCACTGCATCAGTGGAGAGGTGCTTTTCAACAATGAAAATTGTAAAGACAATACTACGAAATCGTATTGGAGATGGGTTTATGAACGATTGCATTGTATGTTTTGTTGAACAAGAATTTCTAGCCACAATTCCACTTGAGGATGTGATCATTCGATTTCACAAGATGGAGGACCGTAATCACCGAGGGAGCTTATAGGAGGTAACTACTAGTGTGAAAGCTTGTTTTGCTATAATTTATTGGTTGTTACAATAGTATTATATATTTTTGGATATGTGTGGTACTGTATTATTATATACTTATAAAGAGTTAAAGTTAGTAGTATTATGGCTTTATCCTGACCCTTTATGAAACTGTCCCAACCCCAGTGTCCAAAAATCCTGGCTTCGCCCCTGGCTGTCTCTGTCTGTCTCTGCACTCCTCGATTATCGCCTAAGCCCCGCTTACACCGATGCAGGGGTACGTTAACAGCGACCGTAAAAGGAGATGAGGAAATTTTTTTATTAAAAAAAATAGTGTTTTCTTTTAAGCCTCCACAAACGATGTGATGCAAAACAAAGGTAAATACTCTCTCCACCCCAAAACTAAGTGATGTTTTAGATTTATCCTAAGTCAAATCATTTTAATTTTAATCAAAATTATAGAAAAAACGTTGATATTTAAGTATAAGAGTTAAATACATCAGATGCATAGACCTTTAGAAAAAGAGGCCCAATTACCTACCACTGGAAGTGGCCTAATCTTGCGATTTCAGGCATCTGAAATGTTGGAGGCCGTGATTAGGATATGAACAAATGAAAGAGGACAGATAAATAATTTTGATTAGTTTCCAGCTGCGCGACACACTGCGATTACTACAGTGGTTACCTTTTGCAGTTGCAATTGACCAAAGTGAACTTTCAACGAAGAATATATAGACATATACTCACACTTTCCCTAAATAGATGTCATTTTTGTTTTTCAAGAAGTCAACGTTTTCAAAATATCAACAATTATATATTAAAATATATAAATAATTATGCTAAGTAATTAGTATCATCGGAAAGATCTTTAAGTCTAGTTTTTTAATAAATTTATTTGAAGATATAAATATTGCACATATTTTCTACAAACTTAGTTAAAGTTGAGAAAATTTAACCGACACGTATCTCATAACATCATCATTTTTTGGACAGAGGGAGGAGTAGCATAGCACACATTCTTCTGTTTTCTGCCCGATGTCGCCTCAGGCCTTGCTCACAACACAAGCAAGATTGCAAGAAGCAGTGGTGAGTGGTAAACATATACTATATCGAGGTGTGATTCCAAGGCATTGTTTACTGCTATGTGCAGTTGGGCATGGGCCATGGCCGCCCTGTACGTGTGCCGTTTGACCTGACGAGCACCAAGTACAGACAAATGTGTTTGATTCTCACTTCAGACACACGGACACCCACCCCACAGGGCCACAGACAGCAGGACAGGCCATCAGTAGTACATTAATTAGTGTTTAATGGTTAGGAATCCCACTGTCAGCGGTTTGGGGACGCGAATTCCGATGTCAACCTGCATGGGCACGCACGCACGGATAGGCCACAGTTTACGTCACCCGCAAGCTTGTGACGAGAATCTCAAAGCCGCGAGGACTTCCCCGCTCCGGCGGACCTATGCCCATGCCTGTGCCTTTTCAGATCAGAACCCCAGGCAAATTTATTAATTTTGGTATTTTGCCATTTTACCAAGCAATATATATTATTGGTCTCTTGGTTTGGTAGTTTAGTGTGCAATTAATTTGGAGCAGCCTGAAAAAAAAACTCGGTGGGGGGGGGGGGGCTGCAAATTCGAAAGTGTTGTGTGCAACCGATTGTTTTATTTGGTTTATTTATTTGTGTTATTGCAGCGTTTAGACTTTAATCCTTCATGAATCTTGCAAATATGGCACTTGGGGGGGGGGGGGGGGGGGCGTCAACGTTCTTGTTGGAAGCAAAGAACTGTGTATTTATAATCGAGTCCATACCGATGGCATTCATTCATCCATCTGAATAACTGACAGTACTGAATTGCTTTGACTGATCAGTGCTCTGCTCTGCTGCGACGCTTTGTCTGCATATGAGCAATGCAGTGAAGAGTGAACGGGACGAGACACTCTTCTTACGCACGCTTAGACTAGCGCTTAAACTAATAAGATCCGTTAAACAATCTTACTGACAGTGCTTTGCGGCGCGTATTCCAGGGCGTAGCCTAAATACATGGGCACGCACCGAAGGTCCACCGTTTACGTCACCTGCAAACTTTTGAGCACCTCAAAGGCACTCATCATGCAGTACGGCCGGCCGGCACTGCTTCAGTGCTTCTCCAGTGGACCAATGCTGCAGTGCAGCAGCAGCTTGCAACCTGTGCCCATGCTGGTGTTGACGTGCCTTTCTGCTCCAGCTCCAGAACCAACCCCAGGCCGGCCAGGCAAGCAATGCATGTTCCATTGTTTTGATTTTGCTCCCTTCCCAAGCAAGCAAATTTTGGTCCCTTTTGGGGTCCTTCAAAACCTGCCCTAAGATGCTCCCTGACCACAATAGCTAAGATAAGCGTGGCCCTTGCCCTTGGGCCTTGGAGTAGAATAGAAGTAGCGTTTGTCTTTGGAATCTGGTTCAGCAGTAGCCACTCACAAGGGTTATGTGTGTAATTCATTGTTTAATTTCTTGGCCAGTTTCATTGGGATTCTTGAAGCACTACTCTTTCTTCTTCTCTGCAGTAACCTTGGCATTTCAAAATGGGAAACTTCCATACCCACCGTCCATGAACAGGTTGGTGGTGGGTGCTGATGAAACCGTCGTCAGAGAAAATTAAATGGAGAGTGCTAGCTGCTTCATGTGTTAGTAAGTGTTGTCTATCTGCAGCATGCTGCTGTTCTAATCGCTTTTGTTTGACTGCGTGCGTGCCCAGCCACAGACACGGTGTTGGGAAGTAATCCAACTGAAATTACCCTGCACCTATATATAGCCAGCAAAACAGTGGAACAGAACCTAGCTAGCTAGAGACAGCAACAGTGTGGTACGTAGTATAAGATGGTACCTGAATTATTGTAATTGTCTAGTGTGGAGAATCCAAGACGACACTGAAGTCGTTCTGGGTGTTTAGGATCATCACTCACTGCAGCTACTTTAACAAAGATGCCCTTGCATTGCATAATTTTGTATGATGAATACGTGAAAGGATCTAATTGGCCTAGAGGGGAGGTTGAATAGGCAATTCTAAAAACCTGAAACTCAAAAAAACTTGATGCAGAAATTAGCACTGTCGGTACTACCGGTGGGAGACTAGTACTACCGATGCTACTGCCGGTTGTACTGACTTCCTACGAGAACTATGAAAACTCAGTGAAAATCAACTAGATCTGCTAATTCCTTACTATCCTTAGGTGATGTAGAGGTAGTAGAAGTACTCCGCTTGCCTTGCTTCTTCACCAAATCGTAGATCGGCCTCTCCAACCCTAAGAACAAGAGAGAGAGGAAGAACACGAGAACAAGTGATAGCACAATAATATGAATATAGAGAACAAGCACGCGAAACACAGGATTTAATCCGAGGTTCGGTCTCCACACAAGAAGCACCTACGTCCCCGTTGTTGAGGTGACCACAAAGGTCGAAGTCTCTTTCACCTCCTTGCCTCTCTCAAAGCAACCACAAAGGTTAGCCCGAGGTTTCCACTAAGAATCAGAGTGTGAATACAAACACTTCGGGGTGCCCTCACAAATGGAGCAACACGGGCAACCACGAAGAACACCTAGCCGGCTAGGGTTCCAAGAACCCAAGAGTAAAAGACACAAATCCGACCGGCAAGAAGAAGGATCCAAGTGCTCAAGTCGTAGATCGAAGTTCCCCGCTCTCTAATCTCGCTTCTCTCGCTCTATGCTAGCAAGATTCGAAGTTCTAGAGCAAGAGGGAAAGAGAAGGGGGTGAGTCAAGCTTGGAGAGCTCTTTTTCGTCTCTAGGTGTGTGGGAAATGAATGAATGAAGGGATGGGGTGAAAGAGGGGAAGAGTTAGACTTTAAGTGGCTCAGCCCGAAGCGGTACCGGTACTACTGGTGCAGCATCGGTACTACCGATCAAAAAGTGACCGTTGGAAGAAGTCAAAGCAGATCTGGGCGAGTCTGTGTACTACCGGTACTACCGGTAGGATACCGGTACTACCGGTCCACTGGTACTACCGGTTAGTGAGCGGTACCACCGGATGTGTAAAAAGGGCTGATGCCCTTGCATGCGAGGAAGGGCCACCGGTACCTGAGCGGTACTATCGGTCCCAACCGGTACTACCGGTGGAGACCAGTAATACTGGTGACTCAGCAGGGAGCCACCAAAGCCTCCTTCTAAGAGTTCGTTTCTCACTGCTTCTCTCCAACGCTTCTAGACTAGTAACTTGAGCACCCTTAACCTCTTCAAGCTAACCAAACATGTATCCCTCTTGGTAGTGCGGCTTTTCCTATAACTCAATTCAAAAAGATAAATCTATTTGGCACTTGAGCGACCGCTTTCCATGGAGAACGAATTGGGGTGCTTCAATCACAGTATATTATCGTTTAAGCTTGTCCATGTACTAACACCTGTGAATGTTCTTTCAATAAGCGTGTTAGTTCCTATGTTGATTGTTATCAATTATCCAAAACCCACACTTAGGGGGCGAATGCAATTACAAGCTCCCCCTTTTTGGTAATTGATGACAACCAACTTAGGCTTACAAATAATGGGAAGAATTTAAGTTTTTGAATTGCAAATTTTAGGAAGAAACTCCCCCTAAATTTATGCATTGGATTTGAATTCCATGATTTGATCATAATCAAGATCGCATAAAATTTAGAGCAAACTCCCTCTAACTTTTGCAATCCATGGGGTGCCTACTAGTGTGTGTGATGAACAAATAAGCGTGATGCATATGACAATATATCATCCACACATTTGCTAAAGAAAATAGACAATCACCACACAAGCATACGGATAACATTACAAGATAAACAATAGAAGATAAATATAGTTCTACAATCAACCATCATCCATATTACATAAATAGTTGTAGCTCAACACATAGTTCCAAACAAATAGATAGATAAGGCACCAACCAACACCAAGTCCGACAAAGATAAGGAGCTACCCTATTACATAAATGCCTAACACTCCCCCTTTGACATCAAGTGCCAAAAAGGGTAGGCCATAGGAAGAACAAGGGTAGCAGAGATCTAGTAGTCCTCATAGTCTTCATCGTCATCATCATTGCGATCATCATCATTGCCACCACTCACACCTTTGCCATGCGGACGATCAAAAGAAGAAGCACGACAAAGGGTTGAGATGAGCTACCTTGACCAGGATAGATGCCCTGACTAGGATAAGGCTCACCAAAGATGGCCTCGAAACCATAAGTTGCAGCTCCACCATAAGAAGAAGAAAGGCCTCCAAAGCCCTGGTCACCATGAGAAACTCCGCCATAAGCATCACCTCCAAAGTCCTGCCCACTAGGAGGGGGCACACCATGAGCAGCCCCACCAAGATCATCATTCAGAGCAATAGGATCATCAGGAGCCACAAACTCACCATAAGGACGAAACGGAGATGACGGTGGAATGTTGAGGTGTTCCTCAATCCGACGGAGATGGCGATCCTCCTTCTCAGCAGTGTAACAGAAATAGGCGAGAAATTTCTTGAGCATGGAGCGAGAACTACCACCACGTTCTTCACTAGGCCCACGATGCGCCGAAGAGGAGCGACGAGGGGGTGAAGTAGTCGGTGGCACATCAAACGCAGCCTCCTCTTCCTCTGCTTCCTCATCAACATCATCATCACCATCACTACCACGAGTCTTGACTGTCAAGTTCCTTACACTATAGGTGGCATGCTTAATGTCATAGTGGAACTGACGACCAACTACCTGCTCAATGATATGCATGAGATAAGGAGCATATGGTAGTGACTTGTGGGTGTCCATAGAAGCCTCAATAATCTTGCCCCACATGAAGCGAGACACACTGAACCGACCGCCTTTAGAACCAAAGCGAATCAAGACCTTTGGAGCATCATTCTGGATATGCACGGAATCTCCAATCTTAGGATCAATGGTGAGGCAAATCAAGTTGTTCAAAACATAGAAATAGGGCTTCAGATGAGCGGAACAGAAATTGGCATGCTTAGCCACTGTGTACATGTTTGCTTGCACAAGATCCTTAGTGGTGATCTCACTAGCATATATATCATGGATATCCGGAGCCTCACGATCAAGCTTATCAAACCCCAAGAGTCTAGAGAAAGTGACAAAGTCACAGCGATAGTGAATACCTTGGGTCATGAAGTGAAGCACATCATTGGGGCGATCAACATATAGAGTGGACCAAAACTGACAAATCACCTCTGTGTTCCAATCCTTGACAAAAGTCATCAATGGAAGCAGGCACCACTCATCAAGCCAGGAAATCAATTCATCAACCTCAGGGTGATGGTGCTTCTTAAGAGACTCAAAGCAACACGACCTTGTGCATAAAGAGAGGAGGATAGTGGCGCTAACCATCATGATAAAGGACATAGTTGTAGTAGTCAAAGTGAAACTGTGACAAAAAACGCTCCTCTAGTCCTTCACACTTGACATACTCATAAGGATTGTCTGCCCGCATTGTCCTCAGATGGGGATTCCGCTTCCTGTAATCAATCGGGAGGGAAGGGGTATATCCAGGAGCAGTTGCAGGACGCTTAACCCGAAGATTGGGTTTGTCATGAAGAGGAAGTTGTCGAGGTGGAACTCCAATGTGAAGTGGTGACCGAGCAACCACTCTAGGATCAATGGCACGACCCTCAATCAACACATCCGAGGTAGGCTTCTTGTTGCGAACAAATTCCCGATGCCGACGAGGAGGACACTCATGGGTCGCCATGGGATTTGACACTACAGCAATGCGAGCGGCCTCACGAGCCTCCGGATCGGTGGGGAGAGCGGCACCACGAGCAGTGCTACTTCCATGGCCACGAATGGCGCGACCATCACCGACATCACCAGAGGATGAGCGAGCACGACGGGAGGGGTTCCTCTGGTGACCTTCCATGCTACAGAACCAACACAAGAAGGGTATATAAGATGCGAGAATATGTAGAGAAGCGGCAAGACTTGCTCGAGATGGCGAGACAGGGGGAGGTGGCCCTGCACAGGGACCGGTAGTACCGATGGCACTGTGCAGCGGCACAATCTCCCCTAAAATCACAAAAACGAGCAAACCAAATGCACTAGCAACATACTACTACCATGAAAACCCCTATTTGACTGAGCAGGTGCAAGGAAATGGCCTAGAACAAGGTACATTGATAGATCGGGCAAGAATGACGTATACCTTGCTACGCGGGATGAAGAGGCCAAGTCCAAACAATGGGGAGCCTCCTTGCAGCCACCACCACCACCAAAGTGATCACCACAGCCAGGGCTTCCTTTCCACTGAGCAGATTTGGAGGAGATAGAGGGAGGTGGGAGATCGGGTGGGGAGGGAGGTGGCCGTCGGCGCCGGTTCTTGCAACCGAGCGCGAGAGGGCCGGGGGAGAAAGGGGCGGGTGGGTGGGGAGAGTCCACGGTGAAAGGATAAGACCCTAGAAACCGGGCCCACGCGGTAAAGACTGAGCCCTGCGGCCCCCCGCCAGCCGACCGGTAGTACCGACTCCCAATCGGTACCACCGGTGGAGCACCGGTAGTACCGGTCAATAACCGATACTACCGATGGCCCAAAAAGATCAGCTAGGCAGAGAAGAAACTATATGAAGAGGTTCAACCAACCCAAGTTTTGTCCAGATTTCAGTTCAACAATACATAGCTATGGACAAACTTGAGATGTAAAAATAGATTTTGAAATCATCACACAATATTTTCAAAGGCATTTTATCCAATCTAAGATCAAACAATGGTGTGTGCAAGACATCAAGCCACATTACGAGAATCAATGATATTTAGTTCACTCCTCAAAGCACAAAATCTTGACTCATCGAGAGGCTTTGTGAAGATATCGGCTAGTTGATTTTCGGTGCTCACATGATGCAAAGCGATATCTCCTTTGGCTTCGTGGTCTCTCAAAAAGTGATGCCGGATGTCTATGTGTTTTGTGTGAGAATGGTGTACGGGGTTGTTTGACAACTTAATGGCACTCTCATTGTCATACAAAAGGGGAATCTTGTTTAGCTCACAACCAAAGTCTTTTAGGGTTTGCTTCATCCAAAGTAGTTGGGCACAACAAGAGCCGACCGCCACATACTCGGCTTCCGCGGTGGACAAGGAAACACTATTTTGCTTTTTAGAGCTCCAAGACACCAAAGACCTACCAAGAAATTGGCAAGTCCCGGTAGTGCTCTTTCGAGTTACCTTGCAACCGGCAAAATCCGAATCGGAATAGCCAAGTAAATCAAAAGTGGAGCCCTTAGGATACCACAAGCCAAGATTAGGAGTGTGTACTAAGTATCTCAAAATTCTCTTAACGGCCATTAAATGGCATTATTTCGGATTAGCTTGAAATCTTGCACACATGCACACACTAAGCATAATATCGGTCCTAGATGCACAAAGGTAAAGGAGGAATCCAATCATGGAGCGATATACCTTTTGATCAACGGCCTTACCATTTTGGTCAAGGTCAAGATGTCCGGTTGTTGGCATTGGAGTCTTGACAGGTTTGGCTTTCTCCATGTCAAACTTCTTCAACATGTCGTAGGTGTACTTTGTTTGACAAATGAAGGTTCCTTCCTTGAGTTGCTTGATTTGAAATCCAAGAAAGAACTTCAATTACCCCATCATGGACATCTCAAACCTATTGGTCATAATCCTACTAAATTCCTCACAAAAGGCCACATTAGTACTACCAAATATTATGTCATCGACATATATTTGGGAAATAAAGATATCATTATGGACTTTGCGAGTAAATAAAGTGAGATCGGATTTTCCTATCTCAAATCCTTATTTGAGTAGAAAATCCCTTAGACAATCATACCAAGCTCTAGGGGCTTGCTTGAGCCCATAGAGTGCCTTCTTGATCTTGTAGACGTGGTTGGGATACTTGGGATCTTCAAAACCCAGTGGTTGCTCCACATACACTTCTTCGGATAGGGGGTCATTGAGGAATGCACTCTTGACATCCATTTGATACAACTTGAAGTCATGATGAGTGGCAAAGGCTAACATGATCCTTATTGACTCTAGCCTAGCCACCGGTGCATAAGTCTCCCCAAAATCCAAACCTTCAATTTGAGTGAATCCTTGAGCCACCAACCGTGCCTTGTTTCTTGTGACCACGCCATGCTCATCTTGCTTGTTGCGGAAGACCTATTTGGTTCCAATCATATTTTGTTTGGGCCTTTCCACTAAGGACCAGACTTCATTCTGTGTGAAGTTGTTCAACTCCTCTTGCATGGCCATCATCCAATCTTCATCCTCAAGTGCTTCATCAATTCGTTGGGGCTCTTTTGGAGACACAAAAGAATAGTGCTCACAAAAGGTTGCTAGTCTTGATCTTGTAGTAACTCCTCTTTGAATGCTCCCAAGAATGTTGTTAACGGGATGATCTCGTTGAATTGCTTGCGGTACTATTGGGTGAGGCACTTGCGTTCTTATTTGTATTGAACCTTCATCTTCACTATCATCATTTTGATTGACTTATGGATTATGATCTTGTCTTGGGCTTCTATCTTGATTATTGTCTTGATTGCTATCATCAACTTGTGGTGGATCTTGAGTTGAATGATCTCTTGCTTCATGCCCACTTTTTGTTGTAGAGTCATTACCATGGGCATTGGGTGACCCATGATGCATACTTGGGTCATGAGTGACTTGTACTTGTGCATCTTCATCATTTTCAACGGGTTTTACTTCACCGGTAGCAAGTTTCTTTATGGCTTGATGAGAAGGTTCTTCTTTGCCTAATATGTCAACATTGACTTGCTCCTTTTGAGAGCCGTCGGTTTCATCAAAAGTCACGTCTATCGCTATTTCAACTTGACCGGAGGTCTTGTTGAAAACACGATATCCATGTTCGTTAGTACCATAACCAAGTAAGAAACCTTCATCTACCTTTGGTGCAAACTTTGAGATTTTGGATTTCTTGTTAAGTATGAAACACTTGCATCCAAAAACTCGAAAGTAATGCACCTTAGGCTTGTTACTGGTAAGGAGCTCGTAAGCGGTCTTCTTCAAGATCTTGTGAAGATATAGGCGATCGATTGCATGACACGATGTGTTAACCGCTTCCATCCAATAGTCTTTCTCCGGAGTCTTGTATTCATCCAACATTGCTCTTGAGGCTTTTATGAGCGTCCGGTTCTTTCTCTCTACAACCCCATTTTGTTGGGGAGTGTAGGGAACCGAAAACTCATGCTTGATCCCTTCATCATCAAGGAACTCTTCTATGTTGGTGTTCTTGAACTCCATTCCGTTGTCGCTTCTCACCTTCTTGATCTTTACATCAAACTCACTTTGAGCTCTTCTAGCAAACTTCTTGAAGATTCCTTGGGTTTCACCTTTATCTCTCAAAAAGAACACCCAAGTGAAGCGAGAATAATCATGAACAATTACAAAATCATATTTGTTACCTCCAATGCTTATGTAAGCATTGGGTCCGAATAAGTCCATGTGGAGTAACTCAAGAGGTTGAATTGTTGACACAACGTTCTTGGCAGGATTCTTAGCTCCAACTTGCTTGCCCGCTTGACATGCACTACAAATTCGATCTTTCTCAAAAGAGACATTTATTAGTCCAAGAATGTGTTCACCCTTTTGAAGGTTGGCCAAGTTCCTCATCCCAACATGGGTAAGTCGGCGATGCCATAGCTAACCCATGCTAGATTTTGCCACTAAACAAGTCTCGGACCCCACTCTATTAGATGAGAAATCAACTAGATAGAGCTTGCCCTTAAGTTGACCCATAAAAGCAATAGAGGAATCCTTCCTTCTAAGGACTTCCACACCTTTATCCGTAAAGAGATAATTATAGCCCATTTCATAAAGTTGTGACACGGATAACAAATTGTATCCCAACGAATCCACAAGTAATACATTGGAAATAGAATTATCATTTGAGATAGCAATTTTACCCAATCCGAGTATTTCACCTTTACCATTGTCACCAAACACAATCCTTTCACTTGAATCTTGACTTGGTTGAAAGGAGGTGAACATGTTCTTCTCTCCGGTCATGTGATTTGTGCATCCACTATCAAGCACCCAACTCTTTCCACCAGAGAGGTATTCCTACAAGACAAGTTAAGCCTTTGTTTTAGGTACCCAAATAGAATTGGGTCTTTGGGGGTTAGTCATATAAGATTTGGACACCCAAACACTCCTCATGATTTGCCTCTTCTTAAGGGCACCCACATACTTCACAATAATCTTGCCATCCTTGCCCCAACAACACATATAGTCACTAGCATAGCTTCGTGAGATAGGCACTTGTTGCTTGGGCACTCCACTTGCTTCTTCTTGTTGCTCTTGTTGGTATCTTGTGGGGTAGCAGGAGTGACAACATTGTTGACCTTGTTGAGAAGGTCATTGAGTGGAACACTCTTGGTGTACTTGATACAAGACACTCCATTGATCATTTGCCTTCCATTGGCCTTTCCATCATACCTATTGTAGCCAATGCCATCCTTGATGGAGGGGTGTCTTGAGCCCTTGTAGATGGTTGATGGTTGCTTATCCTTGCACTTGCAACCATTCTTCACAATTGTGTTCAACCTAAGAATCTCCTTGTCCTTCTTCTCTAGCTCAACAAGGTTAGTCGCACAAGCATTTATATCAACTTTATAACATCTTTTACAACCATTGCTAGTTGAAGCTTTGGAATCATCAGACTCCTTCGAAGAAGAGGAAGTGTTATTCCAAAGAGTGCCATAGTTTAGCTCAAGCTCATGATATTTACTTGTCAAGCTTGTGAGGCTTTCTTGAGCCAAACTATATTCATTCTTGAGACTAGCTAAAGTGTCATTAAGTGAAGAATGCTCCTTAGACAAGCGCTCATATGAGTCCTTGGCCAAAGATAATTCAACACCTAACTTCTCAACTTCCCCCTTTTCCTTTGCAAGACATGCTTCAAGTACTTGGTTCTTCTCCCTTTCCACTAGGATCAATTCACCTTGTGACTCAATCCATGTCTCACGCTTCTCAATTTTATAGATTAACTTCAAGATTTTAGATGTCGCAGCCTTTCCATAAGTTTTAATGATTTTCATAGCATATTCCTCATCATACTCATCATCACTATCATTCTCATCACTAGAGTGAGAGGGAGAGTTAGGTGGTACCTTATCTCCCTTTGCCATGAGACAAGTTGGAGTGAGATGGTCATTGTCGATGAGGTTGGCAAAGAGTCTAGGTGAGGAAGATAAGTTGGTGAAGAGCGAAGTTGATGAAGCCTTGTTGTCGATGATGGGTGAAGAAGGTTCTTGTAATGCTATATTGGCAACACCCTTCTTCTTCTCTTGAGTGTCATCATCACTTTGATCACTTGAGTCCCATTCTTGACCGAGATGGGCTTCACCTCTTTTCTTGCCCTTGTACCTCCTATCTTTGTCATTGTTGTTCCATTGCTTTTTCTTTTTCTTCTCTTTTGGACAATCGGCAATGAAATGATCATCATCCCCACAATCATAGCAAAATCTCTTCTTGTAAGGCTTGCTTCCACCACTTCTCATCTTCTCTTTCTTTTTCAATAGAAACTTCTTGAAGTTCCTCACCAATAAGTCTTGTTCTTCATCAAGATCTTCATTTTCTTCAATGTCACTACTATCTTTATTGTCATGCCTTTTGGTGCATCGGCTAGAGCCACTATCTTGAGAAGCCTTGAGAGCGACACTCTTCTTTTGTACCACACGTTCTTTAACTTCATCAACTAGCACTTCATGATGCTTCAATTTTGCAAGCATCTCTTGAAGTGTTATTGTATCATAGTTGTCTCTCTCCATTATGACGAAAGCAAGTATAGAATTCTTCTCTCTATACACTCTACACAACTTTCTTGCGACGGAGTTGTCATCCCATCGGTTTGAACCAAGAGCTCTTATTTTATTAACCAATGTCATGAATCTATCAAACATCTCTTGAGTGGTTTCCCCATCATTCCAATTGAAGTTCTCAATTTTGTCTTGCAATAGCTCAATGTTTCAACTCTAACACTTTTATCTCCTTCATATGATACCTTCAAAGTATCCCAAATGAGCTTTACACTCTCTAACCCATTGACCTTGTTGTTATCTTCCGGAGTTAGACATTGCAATATCAAGGTTGCAGTTGTAGCATTGAATTGCAACTCCATGTAATCCTCCGGTGTCATCTCACTTCCTTCTTCCGGGATCCTCACTCCAACATCCACAACTTCCCAACATCTTGCGGCAATGAGATGTAGCTTCATCCTATGAGACCAATCGGTGTATCTAACTCCATCAAACATAGGTGGCTTGCCGGGGTTGATGATAGGTAGATGTGTGTTAGGGCCTTTGCTTGATGATGAATAATCGAATGGAATTCTAGCAAAGCCTTTGGGAGTCTTTTGTCCATCACCTTCACCTTCTACACCTTTCTCAATCACACTTGCCGTATCTTCAACCCTCTTGTTCAAGATCTCCTTCATCTTGTCAAGTTCTTCTTGCATCTTGTTCATTTGCTCTTTTTGTTGTTCTTACAACTTGGTAGTGATTGCCTCAACTAGTTGATTTATTTGATTTTGATCCATCTTGGCCAATATGTTTCCTCACGTGGTGAAGCGTTGATAGAGGAACCACGCTCTGATACCAATTGAAAGGACCTAATTGGCCTAGGGGGGGTGAATAGGCAATTCTAAAAACCTGAAACTCAAAAAAACTTGATGTAGAAATTAGCACTGTCGGTACTACCGGTGGAAGACCGGTACTACCGATGCTACTGCCGGTTATACTGACTTCCTACGAGAACTATGAAAACTCAGTGAAAATCAACCTAGATTTTAGATCTGCTAATTTCTTACTATCCTTAGGTGATGTAGAGGTAGTAGAAGTACTCCGCTTGTCTTTCTTCTTCACCAAATCATAGATCGGCCTCTCCAACTCTAAGAACAAGAGAGAGGAAGAACACGAGAACAAGTGATAGCACAATAATATGAATATAGAGAACAAGCACGCGAGACACAGGATTTAATCCGAGGTTCGGTCTCCACACAAGAAGCACCTACGTCCCCGTTGTTGAGGTGACCACAAAGGTCGGAGTCTCTTTCACCTCCTTGCCTCTCTCAAAGCAACCACAAAGGTTAGCCCGAGGTTTCCACTAAGAATCAGAGTGTGAATACAAACACTTCGGGGTGCCCTCACAAATGGAGCAACACGGGCAACCACGAAGAACACCTAGCCGGCTAGGGTTCCAAGAACCCAAGAGTAAAAGACACAAATCCGGCCGGCAAGAAGAAGGATCCAAGTGCTCAAGTCGTAGATCGAAGTTCCCCGCTCTCTAATCTCGCTTCTCTCGCTCTATGCTAGCAAGATTCGAAGTTCTAGAGCAAGAGGGAAAGAGAAGGGGGTGAGTCAAGCTTGGAGAGCTCTTTTTCGTCTCTAGGTGTGTGGGAAATGAATGAATGAAGGGATGGGGTGAAAGAGGGGAAGAGTTAGACTTTAAGTGGCTCAGCCCGAAACGGTACCGGTACTACTGGTGCAGCATCGGTACTACCGATCAAAAAGTGACCGTTGGAAAAAGTCAAAGCAGATCTGGGCGAGTCTGTGTACTACCGGTTAGTGAGCGGTACCACCGGATGTGTAAAAAGGGCTGATGCCCTCGCATGCGAGGAAGGGCCACCGGTACCTGAGCGGTACTATCGGTCCCAACCGGTACTACCGGTGGGAGACTAGTAGTACTGGTGGCTCAGCAGGGAGCCACCAAAGCCTCCTTCTAAGAGTTCGTTTCGCACCGCTTCTCTCCAACGCTTCTAGACTAGTAACTTGAGCACCCTTAACCTCTTCAAGCTAACCAAACATGTATCCCTCTTGGTAGTGCGGCTTTTGCTATAATTCAATTCAAAAAGATAAATCTATTTGGCACTTGAGCGACCGCTTTCCATGGAAAACGAATTGGGGTGCTTCAATCACCGTATATTATCGTTTAAGCTTGTCCATATACTAACACCTGTGAATGTTCTTTCAATAAGCGTGTTAGTTCCTACGTTGATTGTTATTAATTATCCAAAACCCACACTTAGGTGACGAATGCACTTACAGTATGTTCTAAGCAATTAAATAATGTTGAGTATGTTCTAAGCAATTGAATAATTTTGTATAGTACCGTAATAACTTGTTTGATTCAGTGATTCTTATGTACATCTAATTTGGGCAAATTAACCTTACGTACGGAGTACTACGTTCGGCACAGCTATAGTTTGTACAGTAAACTAAATTAGTTTGGATACTGTTTATAGTTAATCCAAACTATACACACGTAAATAATAATATAAGTGCTCTTAGACTTGTTTGGATACTTGAAATTAAATTTATTTTAATAATCATAATTTAGATACCTTGAAAAGTGACGGAATGCTAAATTTCAAATCAAATAACTTAATTTATTAAAGTAGATTTCATATTCTCTAAATGAAAAAGATTCAAATAGTCTCTTAATTTATTTCTAATTCGAGCTTTTTTCTAAAGGTTCAAATAAAGCGCGCTCACACAACACACTTTGTAACCTGAACTTGCATCGGCTCGATACATGTCGTGGAGCAAATCGTTGGCACTGTTACTATCTGTAAAGTAAGGTTTCAGCAAGATGATCGATCTGGACAACGACAGAGCATATGCGTGCATGGAACCATGCCCGGATTAAAGGTGTGGGCCCTTGAAGGAAGGAAACAAGTCAAAATACCAATCACGGTGGGTGCCACTGCCACCTGACCTTATTATTGGTATAATTATGGAGTTTTGAGAGCAAGGTCAATAGTAGAGCCATATGTTTGGCTACAAACCAAGTTATTAGAGTCAAGTTATACAATAAGTTATCTCTTGTTTGGCTTTAAAAAATTTCTCTTTCCTATTCCTCCTCACAACATTTATTATTTGGGCCCACTATTACCTATGGTTCCGTGTCCAGCTTGGTACTTGCATGGGAGTCAAGCTTTTCTCCTTTTTTTTTTATTTTCTCCACATCAGCATTTGCTTAACTATAAATCAATTATTGTATTCGCTCTAATGGGTTTTGCAATTCCCCAAACAGAGAAATGGCCAAAGCCACCAAAAGGTAGGCATCAGCAGGTGGAGGTGAGGCAGCCTTCCGCGGTTTCGGACAGTGCTGGTAAATGCAAAATCAGATTTAAAAAAAGTCGGTGTTTTACGTTTTAAGATTGCAGCACACTACTACTACATACCTATTTCGTACAGTGCTGCTGCTGGCTGTCACATGACCTTGTTTTTTCAACTTTATAATATTTTTCTTTTAAGATAAAAATAACATCAGACAGCTAGTTTGTGAGATGAAGAACGCCTACTCCCTCTGTCAAAAAAAAAGTCGTTATAGAAATCGTGTCGGTCAAACTGTCTTAATTTTGACTAGATTTATAGAAAATGTGTATAACATTTATATCTTTAAATAAGTTTATTGTGAAAGTATATTCAAAGATCTATCTAATCTAATGATACTAATTATATATCATAAATATTAATATTTTGTTAAATATAGTTGGTCAAAGTTAAAAATTGTTGACTTTTTGAAAACGATAACGACTTTTTTTTTTAGATAGAGGGAGTCCTACTTTAGTACTTTTGCTAAAAAAAGCAATGCACAACTAACCTGCGCCAGCGCATGCAGCTCATATCCCAACTGACGGATTGAAGCCCCGTAGGCATTTGTTTGGCAGTGGGTTTAGAGTTGAGGCAATCTAAAAAAAATATATATCCAACTTGTGTTTGCTAGCCTATCTCTAGCTCGGTGGCCCCTGGTGCCCGGTGGAAGGGAAAAGGGTCCCGTCCATGCATGCCTCCATGTACATGCATGTTAATTATAATTTATTTAGAATGGATCGTAAGTGGAGTCAGACGACCAGCTAGCGGCCTTTTTAGACCATGATGGCACTGTGCTTCATGTCCTGCAGCTGCGAGCAGAGAAAGGGCCGGGCCTGGTAATTTGTCATGGCTGCTAGCTCATGAGAATCTCTCGTCCTTCATGTTCCTGCCACATTTACTCTGCCCACACACCCAATCATACATACATTGAGGTAAGGTAACCATCATAATTAAACTGGCCGGGTATATAACTATATATAGAACGGGCCCATTCTCCATTTCAGGGTACGTAGTGCTGGTGGTCTATGGAGCACTAATCATAATAATATGGTAGTATGTGTGCATGCCACTGTATTTTGCCTGCCCCGTCGATCGAGATAGTAGGCAGTACAGACGATTCGATGTGTTTGCTCCAGTTCAGACTAGCTTGCGACACATGGATCGGACTGACACCACCCCCACCCACAAGCAGGAGGACATCAAGCACTAGTGAGTAGTGACACGCAACTGACAGCGCTTTATGAATTTGAGGCTCCAAGCTCTACACTCATAGATCCTGCGACGACTAGCTAGCTTAGTTTAACGGTTAAGAATCCCACTGATCGACAGCGCTTTGGTCTTTGGGTACGGCCGGGCCGGTGGGGCCGGAATTCCGAATCCTACTACGGCATGCACGCGGATGGATGGACCACCGTTTACGTCACTGTATGTTCTCCGGTGGAGGTGACCGCCGCCTGCCGTGCCGTTTGCTCCCTGTACTGTACTGTACGTGGCTACGTGCCCATGCGTTTCTCTGCTGCTCCGGCTCCAGAAACCCAGTCCAGCAATGCATGCTTTTGATTATGTGCCCCCCATCTAAAGCAATGTTTGGTCTCTCTTTGGGTCTTTCAAAACCTGCCCCCGGCCCCTAGGATGCTATAGCTTAATGAGCCTTCATGCATTGGAGCATGGACCACCTTACCTTGCCACAACTGAATATTGTCTCTGGAATGGTGGAATCTCCCCCGCTAGCTCATCAAGTCTCCACTCAATATTTTAGGTTTGGTGTGTGGGAAATTCATATTGTTTTCGTGGTCTGTTCATTGGGATTCTTGCACGGTTACTTTAGCATTTCAAAATGGGAAGCTTCCATACTCATTGGCGCCACATGTACGTACTAGTCTATAACTTGCAGTATAATCCTCGTTAACAAATAACAATTACATGTATGTTATAATTCCTACTCCTTTTGTTTATTCTTTATACACAATTTGACGTTAGATTTATCATGCAACTTGACAATTATTGCTTATATATGCTGCTATTACCTGCAAGATCGGGCTGAATCACTTCTTTTTTTCCCGTGGACAACATCATCATTTCTATTGATGAGCCAGAATAATGTCCAGCAAGTAGCAACAACCCCTAGCCATAATAATGGTTTCATGTCCTTGATTGCCTATACATCTTGCTAAGCATGTACTGTGAGACACACTTATGGGTTTAGGTAGCTCTGAAACCCGGCCACTGTGTTATGTACAAAATTGCTCCTATGAACCATCTAGCCATAAAAAAACAATACTCCTTTTTGTAAGTATCATAAGAATTTTTTTTATTTTCTTTGTAAGGTTTTTAATTATAAAAGCCATGAACTTACCTACAATATTAGTACGTGCAGGATGGAGCCCCCGCTTGAGTTTGGTTGGCAGTATAATTGCTGTTTCGCTGCGAAAACCGGCCAGGGTCGCAGCCAGCTGCGGCGTTTAGCTAGCTGCGTGATCAGATCACGCTGCGTTGCACGGCCGGTCGGGTCCCACTACGTATGGCATTGGCATTGGCAAGCCCATGAATGCCGCTGCCTGGCCGGCACGTACGCACACGGATGCATCTCCCGCTTCCCGCAAGCTCTAACAGCACACTAGAGCGCACGAGCAGCGGCGGCGGCTACGGGGTAGGCCGGGGTGAGGTGACGTGTACGTTATGAGATGAGCAGTTAATCAATATATGCAATGCTAACCATATGGCCAGCCGTGCTCGCATGTCCGGATGAGGCCCATCATCACGAATTCAGGATTAATTAATGAGGAACTCGGGGGGCACCGGCAAGGCCGAGGCCGAGGCCGAGGCTCTGCCAGCCGGCGGCCGGCGCCGGCACAAGGTCTGGTTGGCGTCGGTGGCTCCTGGCGCCTGGCCCTGGTGGTGGTAGTGGGGGTGGGGGTTCGTTCATGGAGACCACCAGCCTTTTTTGACTATGATGAGGGTGCTCTGATGACCTGTGTGTGCAGTGCAGATAATTGGACTCTGGAATCTGGAGACGAGAGGAAAGAAAAGGACGTTTGCAGGGCCCCGGTGACGAGCATCTCTTTTGTTTTCAGACTCTGACACGCTGTGCAAAATCCAACTTTGTGCGTTTGATCATGACTCACCCGGCCGGTGAGCAGGGAGGGAGGGGGGCCCAGCGGGAGTATCGCCCAGGTATTTACAGTGAGGGGGCAAAAAAAGGAAAACGAAGAATACAATTTTCATATGCCCCCCATTACAGTGATGATGGCGGGTGGCTAGAATCTACTAATGGCCTAGTATGTGTGGGGTGCCGACTGCCTGCCTGCCCTTTGGTAACATGCATCAACACAACACTATCATGAAGCAATTGGAAGCGTGACTAGATCACCCACACATACATGATAGTACATGTGAGAGCTACAGTACTAATAAAGTATGGAGCACTATTGTTTAGCGTTGGGCACTGCACTGCACAACACTCCTTTAATCCTTTTTTTCTACACACTCTCATAAACGAGCATCCAAAAAGACAGGCCCTGGCATGGAAAGGGACTCGAACGCCGATGTCATTTTCATCTCGGTAATGCTGAGAGACGGACGTCCGTCGGACCGTAACTGGACCGGCCGGGGCAGTGGGCCGCCCCGTCCCCCACCCCCCAAATCCACCCCGCGCCTCCCGCATAGTCATTTCCGCCTGCCCCCTTCCACTCCCCTCCTCCCTCTCTCTCTTGCACCCACCCCCCTCCCTCCCGATCTGGTGCAACGGCGGCTGTTGCCATGGTGGATTGGCGGATGCTGCAATGGCAGCGGCAGCGACGACAACGACCGTGGATTCGCCGGATCCATGGCCCAGCGACGACGACAGTCGTGGATCCGCCGGATCCCACGACAACGGCCCTGGATCCACCCGGGTCCAATGGCAGTGGCAGTGGATCCGCCCGGGTCCAGCGGCGGGGGGGCAGCGGCCATGGATCCACCGGATCTACCGGATCCCCCCCCCCTCGTGCTCCTCCTGTTCCTTTTTTTCTTCCCCTCTGGGTTGCTCCGTCACACATGATGATGGTGTTTCTCTGATGTTGCCCTCCCCCTCTGGATCCAATGTTTTCTTCTGATGTTCGCCGGTGTTTCAGTGCTTCATTTTCAATGTTTTACGCATAGATAATGAGATGTTTCTCTGATGTTGCCCCTCCCCCTTCTCGTACCCCGCTCTGGATCTAATGTTTTCTAAGTGTTTTAGGTGATTCAGTTTCTCATTTTTAATGTTTCGCAACATATGATGAGGATGTTTCTCTTTATGTTGCCCCCACTCCCTCTAGATCCAATGTTTCTGTGATGTTCCGCCGGTGGTTCAGTGGTCCTTGTCAATGTTTCACGCATAAATGAAAGAGATGTTTATCTGATGTGTCCCCTTCCCCTCCTGACCATGCCCGAATCTAATGTTTCTCTAAGTGTTTTACTGGTGTTTTAGTTTTTCATTTTCAATGTTTCGCAACATATTATGATGATGTTTCTTGAAGTTGCCCCCCCTCCAGATTCATGTTTCATTTTCATTTTTCAGTTTGTTTCATAAATTTAGATCTGATGTTCAGCTAGGGGTATAGACGCATATTTCATGTGCTATTAGTATATGTTGCAAGTGTTGTTTTTCTGATGTTTCAAAATTAGATTAGTTTATTGTTTTTCTATCAACGTTTTTGATGTTTTTTTTGTTTTGTTTCAGAGGGGGCACGGCGGCCATGCTGGACGGCGACGGTGGATCCAGTCGGAGGAGGAGGGGCCCCGCGGAGGGGGTGGGGAGTGTCGCGGTGGAGAGACGGCCCCGTGATCATGTTGTGGGGTGGCGAGCTGGCTTTGCTTTTTAAACGCTGTAAAAAAAAGAGCGCGTTAGCATACCCGGGTTAATTTACGAGCGCTCTACAAGTCAACTGCTCCCCTGGGCCTTACCGCCAGATGTCAATTACTCAGCATGTTTCCCTCCCCGGCGTCATCATCTATTCTCATGCAAAGCCCCAGGGGAACAGGGTTAGCAAGGAGGGAGCCTGGGGCCCGATAATAACTTTTTTTTTTTCATTTTTTCTTTCTTTCTGCATGGTCTTCT
>CM039141.1:19520717-19543515 GCA_022036555.1 Microstegium vimineum | reverse complement strand
GCCTGCAACTGAGCCTCGTACTCGTCATCGTCAAGGGGGTGGTTGCTCTCCGCTGCAGCAGCCTCTCGTGCAACCCTCTCGTCAAGGGGGTGGTTTTTTTCTTTTTTCTTTTTTTTTCAAACTTAAACACGTCCAAAAAAATAGCAAACGAACTTCAATTTGAAATTTTTTTACACAATTGGACTCTATAAATCATGAACTATTTTTAGGAATTTTTTCAGAATTTTTTTTCTTGAAATTTAAATTTGAAATTTAAATTCAAACCGGTACCGAAACCGCAGTTTGTTGGTAACCGGTCGGCCGGTTTGAAAAACCCTGGGAGGGAAACCAGCAGGCTGTGATGCATGCGATGCGAGCGGCTCGCTCGGCTCCGGCGGTCCGGCCCACGTACGAACTGTAGCCATGCAGGATAGCACAGTAAATGCATGCTACAGTAGCACACACTGTAGCGTGCATTTAATTCCTCGTCCGGACCTGGACTCCTCCGACGCCCGGACATGCGCTGCGGCTGCGCTAGCCAGCCAGCCAGCCGCCGAGAGCTGAAGCTGATCTGCACACGCTACCAGCATTAAATGCTCTGCTGGGTGTGCGGCAGACGGGGTCGTGTTGCCGGCTTGCCATGGCAGGTCCAGCTCCAGCTTGCCGATCTGTCGTTGTCCTCACGTGGTGCGCATCCGTGCGTGTATGTGTACGTGCACGCAGACAGCGGCCGGGCCGGCGGGGGAAGAGATGTGCATATGCATGTGCTCAGGCATGGGCACGCCAATGCGGAAAATGCCAGTACGTGCGCATGATACAGTACATTCAGAGCTCATAATGCCACGACCATATCCATTCAGAGCGAGCATCACCTCCAGTGGTGAGCCGACCATTCGAGGAGAGAGAGGAACACTTAGGCCTAAAATCGATTCAATACTTCTACAACGGTGTGGGATCCAAAATTAACTCATCTCTTTCTCATTGGCGTTTCTCATTGGCGGAGAGGCCCAAGCAGCGTGGATGGCGGCGGCAGGTGAAGCCAAGACCCAGCAGAGTGTCAGTTTTTTATTCCGATGAACCGATGCAAAATCTTGCATCGACTCAACTCTCTCTCTTCTACGAGTCGATGTGCTCCAATGGTTAATCCGACTCGTGCGTGGTCCAGCTAGGACCGTGAGTCGCTTTGCCAACGCCACTGGAGATGGAGAAGCCCCTATATGCAGACGTGCCTACGGGTGCTAGACGACTGCTAGGATTATTGGTGTTTGGATGCAGGGGCTAAAGTTTAGTCTGTGTCTTGTCGGACATTCGGATGCTAAATATGATAATTAAATATGAGTTCATTATAAAACTAATTGCAGAACACATAACTATTTTTCGAGACGAATCTATTAAGCCTAATTAATTCATCATTAACACATGTTTACTGTAACACCACTGTCAAAAAAATGGATTAATTAGACTTAATAGATTTATCTCGTAAATTAGACTCAATCTCTGTAATGGATTTTATAATTACTCTATATTTAATATTATAAATTAGTGTCAAACATTCGATGTGATAGAGACTAAAGTTTAGTCTGGGGAACCAAACGGGTAAAACTGTCAACCAATCTAGTAGGCCGGCCATCAGTAGAGTTTAATCACACCGGCGAGCTGTGATTGGTCCAGTATCCCACTCACTCACCCTAAGGACGTTGACTCTGCTTACTAATCCTACCTTTCTATATTTGGTTGCTTTCAACGATGCTTCATTGCCGATATTTAGATGATCGAGTGAAAGCAGGCTCAGTGAACGTACTAGTCTAAAAAAAATTGTCCGATGGTTCTATGAACCATGCCGCAGTAATCCTATATAATATGAAGGGTCTGAGCATTCATGTATATCTTATCTTAAAAGCTACTTTACCTACGCGCACGCGTTAGCTTGCTGGCATGCACACCTTGGTTGTCGTCTGATCCACTCGCGTCCGCATCCATCGGTCCTATTTCATTCCCCACCCAACCCCAGGCCCAGGCGTCATGCCCGCACGCACGACACACCCGCCGTGGTCGTCTTCTACCTCCCTCCCAGAGGCGGCGGATCTGCTGAATCCCAGAGGCGGCGGCAGCGGCGACGGATGCGCCGCTAGGTAGGTCCCTCCTCCTCTTCCTCTTCCTCGTCCTCCTGCTGCTCGATTTGACTTTTAGGGTTCCGGCGAACTTTTCCCCTTCTTCTCCAACTCCGGTGGGCTATAGATTGCCGGCCGGCCGGGGGAGGAAGGGAAGCCAGGCGGTGGGGATGGTCGCCGGGCGGCTTAGGGAGCCCTGGCGGTGGGGGCGGCAACCGGGCCAGGTCTAGGGCAGGGGCGCCATGGCCGGAGTTCGTCGGAGCTCGCCGGAGTTCATCAGGGATGCATGCAGGAGGGGGCCGTGGGAGGGGGTAGGGGGAAGAAGGTGGTCGCCGGCGGCGGTAGGGACTCGCTGGAGTCCCTACCGCCGGCGGCGGGGTGGTGGCCGGCGGCGGGGGCGTGGACGCCATAGTTGGGGGAGAAGACTTGCATGCTTCAAATTCTTGTGGGACGATGTGTGCAAGCCTGACTTTAAATTCCTGCGCGTGCAGGCTTTAGCACAGTCCATATCTTATATGTTGACCCCCTAGGACGCTGTTAAGAACTTAAGACGTGTTGTATTGAACATTTTATCTATCTTAATACAAAGGCGCGCAAACCTTTTGCATGATCGAGAGAAAAAAAATAGTGTCAAGCTAATTAACACTAAGATTAGGGAGTTTCAAATTAAAGTTTAGTTTGCATCGTGTTGTCGTACAAATGAACAGATAAAAAGGGGTGAACATTGGTGGACGCAGGGTGACCCAGATGTATATATGCTGCCTTTCGTCCGCTCCTGGATTCTCATTCAGGTAGCGGGGACAAGCAAAAAGAAAAACCCCATCAAAACTCTATGATTGCGATTCTGGTGCCAGACAGCCAGCTAGATGAGGATTATGACAACACCATGCTTTTCTTTTCCTTTAATACTGTACAATGCATGACCCACGTGTTGTGCACTTGTGAAGATGCTACGTAGGAGTAACCTCCTAGCTTGCTTTTTCAATAATCTATCCGTACGTGATTCTTACAGTCCATCCTGAACAGCGATCGATCGATCTTGCCGAACGGTTTATTTGCAGCTCCTCGTACGTTGTACGGTCATCCCGGCCCATTTCTGAAGAAGGTCTCTTCCTCTGTTGTGTGGGCTCACTACAACAAATCACAACTATGGGTTCTTTTTTTTTCTAAAAAAAAAACCATGGGTTCTTTTGACAGTTTTCTCATGACTACGGATTCACGCTCGTCGATCTTTATTAAGTTATTCTGTTTTATAAAATTCAAAGTTTGACGCTTCTCCTCTCGATCGGATTCATGCTCATCTTGACTGCTCCAGGCGGACAAATAATCTTATGAACTTAGAAAAGACTAATACTAACAATTTCTCTCAATATGCAGGTGCACGGGTCTTATATAGATAATACAAAATCAATTTGCTTTAGTTAACGTTCTCAGGCATCCAATCAAACTCAAATTTTCAAACTTATCTGGCCCGACAAAAAGTATCAACTTTACAGGCTATTCTCAGAGAGCTCTTTCAGGACTCCAACTAAACAGGTGGTGGCCGGCGGTGACACTGCTGCTCTCCAAGGCCACACGCTCAAATGCATGAAAGGTTAGGCTAGCAGTGTAGTCATTAGGCAAGGTGTTCTCAAGGAGCATCCTAGGGATAGGCGCGGTGGGTAGGGTTTTAGACTTTAGGGGTAGGTTTTGGAGGACCCAAAAAGAAGAAGGGACCAATATTTATCTTTTGATGGATAAAAAAAAAAGAAGGGACCAATATTGCTTGCTTGACAAGGGAGCAAAATCGTCAGCAGTACTACATGGATTATATATTCACTCGGGCGGGCGGGTGTTCTTCCCAAAGTGGGAGCACAGGAGCAGTCGAGCAGAAAGGCACACTACACCAAGCTAGGAGGAGCATGGGCACACCGCACACACGGAGACGGAGCTGCCTCGATCGGCTGTGCTGTGTATTGGCCGGCCGGCCGTACAAGTATCGGTAGTGGCTTTATTTGAGATTCTCACCGCAAGCTTGCATTGCAGGTGACGTAAACCCGGCCCATCCGCGCCGTGGCCATGCATGCATGCAACTCTCTGTAGATGGATGGGCATCTATCGAAACTCGACACCCAAAGCGCGGTCTGTCAATGCTTAATTATACCTTGTCGTTCGGTTTTAGGATTTCAGATTATTTTATCCATCGTACGTACTGTATGCGTCTCGACTGAAGCGACTGAAGCTGGTGACACAGTTGTCTGTACCATGTGCTCGTCATATGTCAAACGGCCGTACAGCAGCTTGGGGCACGCACATGCTTCTCGGTAAACAAATGAAATGCCGTGCAATGCAATGCTTTTGGCTCGCAACATATCACCTCGATTTGCATTGTTGCCATGCCACCAACGATTTGCAATGCTATGCTTTTGTAGTACTCCATCTACCCCCAGACTAATGTTTTTTTTTAATTTTCGTGCCATAAACTTAACTTGATATATAAAAAATATATGGAATATATTTATATTTTTAAATAAATTTATTAAAAAAACTAGATTCAAATTTTTTTTCCAATAATATTAATTATGTCTACCATAAAATCTTTCATCAAAGTTGTTATATCATCGTCTGGCCGGATGGAGGCATATGGGACATGGTCATAGTACACTTTACCATTGTCATCATGTTTGGAATGACCAGCGTTATCCCGTTTATGCTTTCAATGATGATGTCTCGCCGTCGCCGGCTCGCCGCTGCCTACTGTACTTCTGAAATTTGAAGCCAAACAAAGCGTTCGCCGTGTTTCATTCCTTCCGCGGGCCGGTTGATGAACGTGGAGGCCCAATGCAAGATGGGCGGTCGCCCGCCTTCCTTCCTCGCTGCGCCGCGCTCGCCTCCTCCCAGTCCCATAGCCCACCCAGCCCATCGATTTATATTTTCTTTCCCTTTCACTGCCATGCCATTCCGCGCCGTGAATTGGCCGCAGGCACCGTCGCGCGGTCGGTCTTCATGTGGAGTCCTCTAGGTCGTAGAACGGGAAAGGCCAGCACGTACGATGCCCACCTTGACGTTGCTCTGAGCACGTACGAAAGTCATAATAATTTTAATTTGAATGGTAAATCAAAGGGTTCTAATGTCAGGCAATGAAGGAATTTTCTCATGAGCACACCGGACGATGACGTTGGGCGCCACGACGGTACATCGTCACAACATTTCCGGACCTCATGCATGGCAACAAAAGGAACGACGGGCACGGGGCACCGAACGAACCATCTACACACCATGGCCATCTTTCTTTCTTTCTTTCTTTCTTTCTTTCTACACTCGTAGTTTAGGCCACAAGGGCCCGCCTTGGTGTGGCCTGGTCCATGCTTCATGCTTGGTCTTCTGGCCTGGCTGGCTTCTTGTCGCCACTCGGCCCGGCCACACACACGAGATTGATTTGCTTGCGTGCATTTTGGCAAAGGACACACACTACTGATGGATCATGCATGTCGGACCTTCATGACAGACAGGACTAGCAAAAAAAAAAAAAAACCCCTGAGACGTGGTTTCTTGCCACTCACCCTCTCGCATTCATCGCGACTAGCCCTAGCGCCGTTAAAGCTGCCGCTGGGGCCGCCTTACAACCAGCTGGGTCCTTTTCCGCGGAGTCCAGAAGGCGTAAGGATCCATAATTTTTAATAAGTTTTTTAGTTGATTGAGTTGTTAACCTTAACATCTTTCCATATAAGTTTGTTGGTATTTAAAATTTGAGATTTGTGACCTCTTTCTCCTCATCGGTGATGGCGAGGGGACATGATGAAATCGTTCTCTTCATGATGGGTTTGTTAAATATGAGCACAATAACTATGGTGTTAGCAATTTCATCCGTACGACGATATGGAGAATTTTCTTTTCGATCTGATGGCGACATCGAGACAATGTTGTGGTTAAATCCGACTACGATAAAGATGAGTCTTTCTTATTTTACGTTCTTTTAACGTGATGATATATCCAGATATAATTTAATACAATTCTTCCTTTGTTTAAAAAACAATAGGACTAGCAAGATTTAAAGCCCCACTGGCACTAGCCACTCGGACTCGAGCCGTCCCCGTGGTTAGTGCTAGTCATGGGAATCCTGCACACACACTACCCGGCCTGACCATGAATGGGGCTGCTGTCTGCTCCCGGCTCCGGCCCAGCCTCTCGTCGCCGTCCTCCGCGCGACTGCAAGCGAATCAACATGCGGTGAGTGACCATCATCTCTAGGTACATTAATTCAGGTTCACGTACCGACCACCTGATGCGTCACTGACTCACTGCACATGCCGGCGGACGGCGGGCGGCCTTGGCCGGCCTATGCTTCCTATGCTTCTCCTATCTATGATCGTTAAGTGGCAGACGGCAGGTGAGGTGATTGCAACAGCAGCCTAGGCCGCTCGCTCGAATTGCCCTAATGGAGCATCCGCTGGACGGATCGAGCTGGTGGTCTGAAACCGACGCCACACACGAGCCGAGCCTATCTGAAAAGCGCCTTGAAGAGGACGCGGCTGCGGAAAGAGGACGCACACGCACGCCTTCGTTTTCACAAGGATACCATCTTCTCATCGATTGATTCTACCTGGGATAGTGGGATTGGAGCTGAAATCGGTCGAGAGAAAGATCGATTGGCAGCGAGTGATTCGACGCGGCTTTGGGTTCGTGGCCTCTCCGATCCTCTGGCCATCCTTCCTTGGACGCCAAGGCCGCGTGATCGATGGGTCGAGGCGAAAAGGTGGGCGATGGCTAAAATGACAGCGTGGTGTGGACGGGCACTACTTCCCCTTCTTCCCGTTACTCGTTGTCGTCGCCGTCGTGTTCAGACTTCAGTGATGAGCAGTCCCTCGCTCGATCTTTGCTTTGCTTCATCGAAAGATCCAGCGCACCGAGATGGGATATACTAATGGTGTTCGTTGCATTGCGTGCCTGCCTGCAGACAGCTGCTACTAGCTAGGTGATTATAAACGTGCGTGCTCAAGTTTTTCTTTCATTTTTCTCATCATCATTGGATGGAATCTGGAAATCAAAGAAGACAACTCGTTTCAGGTTTCTCTAGAAGCTAGTAGTTAGCCAATATGCTAACTGAAGCCTTTAGTCCTATATCCTATAATTAAAATCGGAGCTTGGTGAAGTGTTCAATTAACATATGCATGTCCATACCACTTTAATGAATACCTAGACGAGGAGTTGACAATCAGACAAAACCTAAAAGTAGTACCGCCATGTTACTTTGCTGCTTTGTTCAGGGCGTCCAAGGGCCATGGTTACTTGCAACCACAGCAAGGTCAGATTAGCACATGGAGTTCAGACTGGAAATCGCCTCCAATTGGCAGTTTTAACAATGTATGTAACCAGTCCAGAAACAAGATCTCAGATGCAATGCAACTATCATCACCTCCAGCTCCAACTCCAATGTATACTGCCATGTTGATGTCTCATCAGTCATCACCCTCATTTCAGCTTGATTGAACCTAAAAATTTTCCAGTTGTCTGGTGGACACAGACAATGCAGCCCTTTATTCACTGAAAACCAGCATGTGTTTTACATCGCTTTCCTGCCATAGATATGATGGCTCCAAAGGCCCTTTTAGTTGCCACCAATTCATGAAGAGCCACATGGAAATATGGAATTGCTTGGAGTCGTACTAGGGGACGATAAAAGGATTTCTCAATCGTCACTTTAAATATTTTTATGTCATGGCGACCTTGGGGCCTATTTCTATTTTCTTGATGCATTCGACCTCTTGGTCTTATGTTTTCGATGTTTGACAGTTTTTTCTTGTGAAGAACCCTGTCACATAGCTTTTCCTATCTAGTTCTTTTTGTTAAAGCAAAAGAATATAGCATTTTCAGTAGCTGGTGGAGTCTGACTCCCTTCTGGCAATAAGATTGCATTAAATTTTACTTTTAGAGTAATGTCTGATTTATTGCATAAACTTGTCATTGAGTTTTAAAAACACCCTCAAACTCAAACGCCAGATACTTACCTCATCAACTTTAAAACCAAATAAAATAGCCCCCTTGACCATTCAAAATGGTTTACGAGGTGTTTTTGCTGACATGATGGTAAACCCACATGCCAGGTGGTTTCTCTCTTTCTTTGAAATAAAAAAAAATCACACCTTTTTCATATTAAATTAGATTAATATAAACTTTATACTTAATTGTAAATCTCGATGTTATCTACAATCTTGCAGTTGACAATTTTTTATATAAAATCTTTTAGATCCTCAAAGTATTTATTTTAAGTTTTCATAATTAAAAATTCAAAATTTTAAAATTTTCAAACGACAAAGTTCTCAGATTTTAAAATTCTTTTTTTTTAATTTTCCAAATTACTTTGGATTGACATGGTCTATATTAAAGTTATAGCTCTAAATGTGATCTATAACTTTGTAGTTATCACATTTTATATCAGATTTTTTATAGGCTTAAATATTCATTTTAATTTCTCACATTTTTGAAATTTTCAAATGACCTCAGGAGTTAACATGGTCTATGTCAAAGATCTCAATGTGATATATAACTTTGTGGTAAATAATATTTTTATTTGAGACCCATTTAGAGGACTAAATATTCATTTTAAGTTCTATGATTCCTAAAACCAAGTTTTTGAAATTTTCAAAACAATATATCTCGCATGAGGACACACCCTGTACCAAATTTATAGTGCTTATAGATACCTAAAACTTTCTAGTTGATTTTTTCATTTAAGCTCATTTTAGGATCACAAATATTCAAAGAAAAGATGGTACAACTGAAAAGACTATAGATGATATGTGGGACCCAAGTGCCACATCAACCAAAACCACGGTCGAAACAACTCTGAACTATTTTAAAGGGTTATTTATCTGATTTTGAAAGTTAAGCCGGTAAGTTGTTCGATATTCTGAGTTCGAGAATGTTTTTTTAAATTCGGCGACAAGTTTATTAGGAGGACAAATCGGAAGCAACACTTGGTTGAATATATAGAGGTGGAATTGAACGCCCTTAACAGAAACCTTCCATGCAAATGGGTGAGCTAGTGATACGTATAAAGATATCAAAAAATTAAAGTAGGTCTCCTTGAAGATTAATCATAGAACACGTGTCCCTGTCATTTAAATTAACAATCATTTGCCTCTTTTTGTACTCTTTTGTTGCTTTCCAATCTTTGAGGCTTTTCCTTTTTAATTTGCCTTTATCTTTGGATTTGGTAAGGTCGGTTTGCACAGGCTCTGCTAAGTGCCAAGTGACATCGAGCAGATTCAGTGGTTCGATTCGTTACTACCCCGTTATGCATATTTTTCTCATCATTTATGCAGCAACACAGTTGGATTGATAAGTATGTAAAAGGTGCTTCCATGGTCCACCCTTTCGACGGGAGTTACGTAAAGTATTGAAGCACTCCAAATTAAAAAGGATAATAGTTGATGACCTCCGCACAATTAAGTGTCTTCACAGAGTTAAAAAATTCTTGGTTAAAGGCTATATTTTTTTTAAGCGTGATGTTTGCTTCTCATGCAAATTGAGCTTTGAGTGTTAGAGCAAGTATTACAATTGTGCTACAAGCTGCCTAAATGATGAGGCGGAGGAGAGAGGAGAGGGGATGAGAGAGAGGAGAAGCAGGCTACAAGCTTACGACCAGCTTGGGCTTAAGAACTAAGAAATCTATGTGAGATGAGACATGTGAGGCATATAATAATTATGAAGAAGTAACTACTATATGAGTGGGTTATACGAAGGCTGCAAGATCTCTTACAGCTAGCAGCTGACCGAAAATCTATTAAACTTGCTCTTAGTATACTTCAATCAAATAAAATCATTAAAAGAAAACAAAACTTGCACAATTTTTTTTATAAATTACACAGTACAACAATGACGTCCACACACACACGCACACTCACCTATATGAGCACCTTCGAAGGACTGTCCACACACGTACGCATACTCACCCCTATGAGTACCTCCGAAGGACTGAGCTGAGTGGATGCCTCACTGTTGACGGGACGTCACCTATCACTGAAAGCATAACACCGTTTAAAATCTAAAATAAATCTAACGAGCATCCGTACCAAGTCAAGGACTTGAACTTGGATGAGCAAGTTTTACAAGGAACTTAATCAGCTGATTTATGATCGGTTCACAAACTTACACAAGTTTAACTTCCAAAATCTATTATTGTTGGCGGGATTGAAATCGATAGCGGAACATTGCTACCCTATTATCTCAAGTTATTATTTTAATGCATCGAATAGTACTTTCAAAGAACCGTAAAAAAAAGCATCTAGCACTAAGGGCCCATGCCGCTATTTCCACCCCTCTTCGGCTCTTCTCGGCTCTTTTGTCTTTTCGAGATGGACTCTATACTAAACTTTCTTGATTGGCTGACGGATCAAGCTAGTTTGAGTGCAAGCCATGTCACGGTAGCCTCAGTTAAGTTTTATTAAGTTGGTCAGTTAAACAAAAGTTGTTGAAAGACCCTTTCTTTTACTTCTCATCATGTGCATATCCTGCCAGATACTACTGCATCTGCATGCGTTGGATTTGTGATCCGAAAAAGATACGACGATAGATAATTATACGCATGCGTTCAGCAAGGTATTGACTTCGTATTTTAACCAAACGATAAGGTAGCCAAACATCTTATCTTATAGCAGATGCAGCAACCAGGGAATATGTAAACGCTAGTATTATATTTCAGGATATATGAAAATTCACGCTAAAACATGTTATGATGAATTACTAGCCAGACTAAATGCTATTATTTTCTCTTTCTCTCAATGGATGTTTCTCATTGAGAGAGAAACTAGATGGAGTGAAAAAAAAAAGAGTTGACATAAATTTAACTTCTTATGCCTACACGTGGAGCCTCACATGATTCTAGAAAGGTAAAATGGTTGCTCCGATTTCCTGAATGCAAGCCTCCAGAGTTATTACATATACACTGGTAGAACAGTCATTGAGATTCTCCGTGGATGACTTCGCCTGCTGAAAAGCAAATATTTTGCAGATGCTTCCCTTTCTGTACCTGATAGCTAGGCTGACGATACCATGTTTCTCACTAGGTTCCGCTTTCTGTCGGTATAAATGTTGGAAACAATGTATGTGTGGGTTTTTCTTTTATATAAAAAGTAAGTAACGTTATCTACAGAGTTTTTAGCCGCCCATGTGTGAAATCCCCAATGCAAGGTCATTGTGCATCACATCATCTTTCGTGGCAACACCCAAATAAAAAGATAAACAAAGAATTTTACCATGTCTGCACAAGTCAAGATACGGGTGACGCGTTGGTGTCATTTCTGTAACCTCTTTATCTCAACAACCAGACGACTAATGGTAGACTATAACACTCTAACCAGAGCTACCGGAGCAAAGTCACAAATCGCTGAAAGAAGGGCACACCCTGTGTCCCTGTCCCAGTTTTAATTTTCGTGTGTCCAACTTGTGATGTAGTATATGATAAATTAAACATGTATGTACCATATGTTTGTTTCATAATTTATTTATTATTGTTCGTACGTGATTATCTTAGGGAGATGGTCATCTGCAAATGATTGGCCATCCGATAGTGATCCAACGGTGATCACAAGTCTTAGAACAAAGTGGCACGGTGGTTGACGTCTCACAATCGGCCATGCCACTGCACGGACAACATAAGTATTGGAAAACCAATACTAAAACTTGCAACTTGAGAGTTGAAACTATGGCGTGGATCACACGAGAAATAAATAAATCCCGTACATCCTGCTATACTAGATAAATTAAAAGGGGTGTCAAATACCCAAAAAAAAAAGGATCTTGACAGTCAGCTGACTTCAATTTCCTGAACATTTTTTCTCGATTTAGCAAATAGCAATGTCTACCTAGAATTATATATATATATATATATATATATATATATATATATATATATATATATATATATATATATATATATATTTAGGTTAATGTTGGTTTGGCTCATTTTCTTGGTGATTATGGTCTGACTATGTTGTGTGCTCCTGAGTGTCATCTTTGCTTCATACTGTAGAAACAGGGTCTACTGTACCTTTAGCCTCCAACAGTGTGTCTTGCGGCTGTTATTAGAGGAAAACAGCATTTGTTGCGATATCATATCCTTGCCGTGTTGAGCCTTATTTGTGCCCATTCCTCCATCATGTTAATGACAGCATTTAATTTGCTGCTTTATTACATTTGAAACTTGTTTGAGTAAATAATCCATTCCTCATGCATGTGAATTATTGCAGTAGGATTGATCGATGAGCGAAATTATTTTTAACTCAGTTACGGCTTTTCAAACAAAATCCACATACTAAAATATTATAAGAGGAAATACCCCCGTTTGGATTGGGGTGTGCGTGGGGGAGTTTGCAGTTTCCCTGGGAAATTATAGCCAGTAGCAGTGCAGTATTATACTGTACTATTAAGGAGAAAGGGCGTTTTTGTCATTTGCAGTGACAACTAACAAGTGGTGCAAACTCCTTGCTGTTGTGCATATAAATAAGCAGCAGGGCCTAAGCTAAGCTGTCCATTCATTCAACGGTAAAGCAAAAAAACCTGCAGCTGGGGGATCGGAAGCTGTTCGCCACGCCACACCACACCACACGTAGGCGTAGGCGCACGCAGATCGATGAAGCTGTTCGCCTTCGTGAGGCGCGCGCGCCGGTCGCCGCCTGCTGCGGCGCCCGAGGCCACCGCCACCGCGGCGCCCGCGGAGAAGCGGAGCCGGAGGCCGTCGTCGTCGTCGTCGGGGTCGGCGGCGGCGTGGAAGCCGACGCTGGGCGCCATCTCCGAGGACGCCGCCTTGACCGCCGCGTCCATGTCGAAGGCGAAGGCGAAGCCTGCCGCGGCGCCCAAGGCCAGGGTGAGGTCGCCTCGCCGTGCCACCCGGGCGCCGAGCTACGACGACTTCCGGTGAGTTCCCTTGGCGCTTTGTGCGGCTGCGTGCGCGTGCGCCTGCGGGGTGCGATCGAGAGGGAGGAGCGGATCGCGAGTTGACCCCGGGCGGGCGGACGCTGCGTGTCGCCGCCGAGTGGGCCCCTCGTGTGTGGGCCAGGCTAGGCTAGTCGTTGCGCGCACGTTTCTACTCTACGTGAAGGTGACCCCTTCCCTTCCCAGGTTATAATTTGGAAGAAGAAGAAGATGGATAACATGAGTACAGTAGGGTAATAACCGAAGCGGTGGATGTGGATAGGAATAGGATAGTCCTCTTGATCAATCAACTCGCTCGCGGCACCTAATTTTAGTTGGATTGCGTGGGTGCTTCACAAAAGTCCACTAGAGATTTGGCGCACGTACGTACACGAGGAAGGGAGAGAGAGAGACCCTCCATCGATCAGGTCAAACCTACTTTTTGGCACGTACTGTAGCTCACAGGAGCAGTCAACTTCATCTTGCAAGTTGTGGTAGGTAGGTCTCAGTGTCTTGTACCCGGAGTTACTACTTGATACCCGGAGTTAGCTCATCGGGTTAATTTGTGTGGTTTTCTGAACGTCAATAGTCATTTCATTCTAAGCTGAGTAAGATTTTTATGAGCGTAAACTTGGAGCACCTGACTGACGTCTATTATCAGCGTTTCAAACTTTAATCAACGGGTCGTCGTCGTTGGTTTTATCTTATCTGTAACTAGACTAGAAAAGAGATACTGTAGGAGCAGGATCGGAGCAAACATGCTGGCACACACACTGCCTCTGCGCATGGAGAGCCACGGCGCACAAGCGCAGCTGCGCTATCCTTATCGGAATCCAGACTCCAGAGCATGCCTCAGAAAGAGATCTTTTTTTCCCAGCTCCAGCTTTGCTTTGGTCGCAGTCAAACACAAGTTGCGCTGCCATGCCCTGGTGACCCGGTCTGGTTCTGGCCACCAACAACAACAACAAAGCTACTAGGCACAAGCCTGTGCAGCTGTGCTGCTGCATGACTGAAACTGAACCTGTGAACGAGTACTACTCTACCCTATGACCATGACGCCTACCACTACTACTTGTCCCTCCCTGCCTGGGGTGGAGCAGGGCAGGGCAGGCATCATCGTACCTGGAAAATATGAGGTGCACAATATGCACTGCGGAGTGCGGACCCGCGTACAGCGTCGTCAAACCAAATCCGATAGTGCTCGAACGTAAGCACTCACTGTTGACGCTCTGACTCAGGTGCATCCATCTTCCTCTCCCTGCAGGCACTACGCCCAGCCGACGGTGCTCCCGGCGTTCACGCCGACGGCGTTCCTGTTCTGAGCGACGCGAAACGCCGGCGGACCGGCCGGCGGCGGTGTACCTCGAATCCTCGATCCATGTGTGTGGTGGTGCAGTGCAGCTCGACGACGGCGGCGGCTTCCTGCTTCGCTTTGTGCTTCCAATTCCAATTTCCAACCTTATTATGCACGCAAAGCTGATCCCTAGCTTAGTGTCTCTGATGTACATACTCTACCTCCTTCTCCCCTGATTTGGGCAGTGCTCTTCTGTTACGCTCGCCTTTTATGATTTCTCTCGCACCCATAGTCCATATATAGCGCTGTAAAATTTGCGCCGTTTGGTTTCCACCGCAACTAATGCAATCTAGAGCTCCGAGTTTCACCAGCACCACCTTTCTTCTTTCACTGAAGCAAATTGGGCAATTCAACCTTAATTATCCAGATTCGAACACCGCATGTAACCGTAATTGTAACCTACTAAACGCAATATCAATTTTTTTTAAAAAAAAAAAGGAACGAAAGCTTCAGAGCCCAATTTGGATGGCACCAAGTACACAGGATTTTCAACCATAACTTGGTTCCAACTGGAATCCAGTAAAATTCTAGTGATCCAAACGAGGTTTGTATCAACTAGACAACCAAGATCGAAGGTTCCTTTAATTATCATATAACCGTACAAGATTGCAATGTTCCAATAGTTTGTTCTTCAAAACTAGCACAATAAAATCCCAATTTTGCAGCTTATGAGGACAAGGCCCGAAAATTGCATTTTAACACAGGCTGCATACCACCGATCTGGCAACATCATAAAAAACCAAGCACACCAGAGATAAATACTGTCCCATCCAACTAATGTGCGCAGGTAACAATTATTCCCCAGCAATAAATCGCGGCTGGCGAACATAAGCAGAAATAGTTTACAAATTCACACCTCTCGTTATTATCAAGAGAGGAAATGAACCCTCAGTTACAGTAAATCACTGACCAGAGACTTATGGGAGAGAGAGAGAGAGGAGCCTTTTGTTTGCTATCAATGAGGACAGCGCCCCCTCACGTGCCAGCAACAATTGGACTTCTCCGCGCAGGGGCAGTTGAGTATGAAGATACAGCAGGGCGCTTCATCGAGGCCATGATACCCGAGCTGTGTCATCGTGGCACATGTAATATGTGTGCCAAGCGATCAGTAGCCGTTTATCTTTCGCTGGGAAGCGCCGGGGTGTAACGTCCTGCCGTCAGTCAGCCTTGAAAAGCCGGACTGATCCCTAGCCCCTGGGCTAGGAGGAACTCTTGGACTGGGAACACTGGTCAACCTGCTCTGTGGTGCGGTATCAGACATGGACGTTGAGAAGGCCTGGGCAAGCTCCAACGCGGTTGCTGCTTTCCCAAAACGAGGTGTTGCAACCTCTGGCTTTGGAGGCTCCACTGGCTTACGCCATGTCTCAGGCTCTGGGCGTGGTTGCTCCTGTGGCTTCTCCATATCTCTAACGACCCTCCTGTTGTCCTCCCGACGAGTAGGCCTATATGCATCAGCTCTGTCAGTATCCCGCTTGTAATCTTTCTTATCAACACTCCTTGGGCCTCTATGACCAGCTGGAAAACCATCGGCTCTTTCAGCAGAAGGATTAATGGACAAAGCTTCAACCTTTGCAAATTCACCTTTAGGCCTACAAAAGACAGAGAGACTATCAGTAATATAACACAAGTTCAACTTATGCTATTCTCCAGTAGCCTCTGCAAGAAAAAAAGATTTCAAGGAAAAAAATAACTTCATTACAAGTTACCATAAGACAAGAAAAATATGATAAAGGGTTGCACACCAAGCATTATAATTTTTCTCATCGGTCCATTCCATGGGTCATTAAATGAGATCTAATTCCTGTGGCATGAACACATTATGATCCTTGTTTTCCTAATACATCGGTAAACTCTTGACATAAGGCTCCAACAGATTCTTGTAGTACACTACTAAATACTAATATCATTAGTGTCACTCAATTATTGTAAATCCATGCAAATACCTATTGGAGATTAATTATCTTATATTGTCCCCATAAGATCAAATTATTTGTTTTCGTTTCTTTCATGTAATAATAATATAACAAAAGTATCTCCCTCCATTCCAAATTATAAGACATTTTGGCCTTTTTAGATGCATTGCTTTTACTATGTATTTAGACATAGTGTATATCTAAGTGCATAGCAAGACCTATGTATCTAGAGAAGCCAAAACGTCTTATAATTTGAAATGGAGGGAGTAACATCTAACAAACACCCTTTGAGGAACTTGTGACCTATAAGAAAAATTGTATCACCACAACCTAACTAAAATACATCTATCAATATAGACAAAGCATCACTGACATATAACAACCTGCCAACTGGTGAAGTCTTCTCAAGATCATTGGCCAAAACATCCACTCCACGTTCTTTGAGAACCTGAATTCATAAAAGAACAATATCAGATTTTGATTCAGCCAGAAACAAAAAAAAAAAGAATAAATGGCATATCACTAAAAAGGCACAGAGTACATACTTGTTCCCGGGGACGAGCACCACCAAAGAGGGATGTCCTAGGGCATTTGAAGTAACAAAAGGAAGTCAAAATGATAGTAAATTGTATTTAATTCTACATCTATCATACACAGTACTTGAATATATTGATCTCAGACCTAATTCTTGTCAAACAAAGCATCAATAAAAATAGTGAAAACAAAGATCCATGTTCTCGCATATTCAAGAAAAGATTGAGGTGCTGGTACCTATAAGGCTACAATCAAGGAATCTAGACATCATTTTGCTACCACCCACTCATTACAACCATCAATATTCCCATTTACCATTATCCCTGGTTCTTGGAGGTCTCATCCAAAGCAGCATTATATATATTTTTTTCAACGCAAGCAGAATTATAGTGTTTTTGATTGACAGAATGAAATATCCAAATGTCTGCTTCATAGACTTCACTAATTTTTTTTTCATTTATGGTTAGAGACTGGAGTGATGCAACATTCGGTCACTCAATAATTGACGAAATTGAAGGTGAACAGCACCATCTAATCAGATAAAAAAACTAACCCTAAGGCATTCAATTAAACATTACCTATGTAAAAGCATAAGGCAAAAGGTATGCAAAAACACTGACCCTAGGAGACATAGTTGGTGTTGTTTTAATCTTCGAACCCAATATGGTTCCAGACTCCAAAGCAATACAGCAAGATATGCTAGGGGCATGTTCGGATACAAGAGCTAATTGTTAGTTAGCTAAAAATTATCCCTAGTGCATCCAAAAAGGAGGGCTAATAGGTAGATTAACTTTTTAGCCAATCCTTCAACTAGTTGTTAGCCAACTCTAGCTAATTTGGCCTAGTCTTTAGCCGAACTAGTAACTAGCTCTAGTGATAAAAAATGCCCTAAACTGCACAGCACATGCATACAGGGACATAAAACTGAAAGAGGAGAGAGTAGCCTGACACTAATTTTGCAGCAACCAAAGATCGCTTAACAGAGACGTTATATGCAAGTTGGGAGTGGAATGTTAGTCAAAATAAGAGCTCAGACATTTTGATTATATCGCATACCTTTCCTTAACAGCAATTTCATCAGACTGTCCTGTAGCATAGGAACGAGGCTTCAGATTCAGACGTGGTCGCTCTGCTACCTTGCTCTCAGCATCTGCTGCTCCTAATACACCTGTTTTAGCGTTCATTGTATTCTGGTGCACATCATGATTAACCTCAGCCTTCACGAGGTTAGCAGTAACCTGGACCTGGTGCACCTATACAATTATCCACATCAAACAAGAAACAATTAGATTTCCATTGTCATTGTCAAAGCTTTCATACCAATTACCAAGTTACAAAAAAAAACACAACAAACACAAAATTATGCAAACAATCATGTAACATTTGCATAGAGGTAATACTGTACTATTGATTGTTGTTATTGATGAAAGATATCTGAGCAACACATGCATGGAAAGAACAAATCATAACAACCTGCTTCTCTTCAACATAGGTAGGAGATGGTTCAGTAGCCTCAATTGGCTTGGATCGAGGAAGCAGCTTCAACCTGGGTCTTTCTGGCACCTCCCCGGCTCTCCCTTCCTCAACCCTTCCTTCATGCGACGCGGGTCTCACTGGTGCCGCGCCCCTCTCCACCCCACTACCCAGCTCTCTCACCCCAACAGACCTAGGCCTCTCAATCTCTGGCGGGGCCACGGGAGTCTCCAGCACCGGAGCTGGCACTGGCACTGGCACTGGCGCCGGCGGAGACGAGGGCTTCGCGGGTGCCATCTCCCGGAGATGACCTTCTCCACTGCGCTGGCCTGGGCGATGCGTGTCGCGGACCAGATCTGGCCACCAGCGGAGGCAGGAGCAGGACTCACAGGGGAAGACGCCGGAGAGGCCTCCTTCCTCGGTCCCCACGCGTTCCCAGGTCCGGATCTGATGGGCGCCACCACGGGAGCGGGTGCGAACGACGTCGGGGACGGCGCCGGACGGCGCGGCGTGGTGGGCTCGAAGGGGGTGCGCTCGTCCTCGTCGAAGTGACGGCCGATGCGGGACGGGTTGGTGAGGAAGGAAGGCATCGCGGCTGCCGCCGCAGCGGCGGTAGGCGAAGCGACCGGTACGCGTGGCCGTGCGACCGCGGCTGCGACGGGGGACGCGGAGGCGACGGTGCTGCCCGCGGGGCGAGGGGTGCTGCGGCAAACGAGATGGACCTGGTCAGTTCACATCGGAAGGAGAGAGCGGAGCAGCGGCGGCGGGATAGGGGGTGGCTAGGGTTTGGCGGGAACTTACACGCCGGGCGCGGAGGGGAGCGGGAGTTCGGAGGGGATGGAGCCGCCGTGGAAGTCCTTAAGCGTCATCGTCGTGACCGCCTTCTTCTTCGACATGGCCGCGGCCGGCGCGGTGGCCGAGGAGCTGGCCGGCGCCGGGAGATGAGCGTCGACTGCTGCTGCTGCTGTTTCGGCGCGCCTGATCGGTGTGTCGCGCCCGCGTCCTCTGCTTCCGAAGGACTCGAGGAAGGGGGGAGGGGTTTGTGTGTTGCGTTGGAACGAAGACTAGGCAACTTTTACGCCGCGGCCCTTTACACGAGTACAATATTTGATGGGCTGCCATTGCGAGAGAGGGTGTTGGTGTTTGTATTTCATGAAATACTAGGTACCAGTACGCACAAATATCATGTGGATTAGGCCTGATTGCCTGAACCTTTGTCATAGGTCAGAAGCCTGATGGTTTTTTTTTCTTGTTTTTTTGTTAGCAAAAGGCGTAGTCTGAGGGTATCACCAATGGAGACTAACATTACTAATGATTTCGGTACAAATAAAGTGATCCACATATACTAGTAAATGTTGAGGCTATTATGTACACAATGCAAACTACAACTACTTGTGACTCCTAAAGTGATTTTTTCCTCTTATTATGTCACACTTTTATTTTCTCTCCCTCTTCTTTTTTAGAATGGACCATTTTCTCTCTTATTAAGCATATGCATCTTCACCAAGACAATATGACAAGTTTAGAACGTCTATTTTTTTTTATCCGAACCTACATGGCACTTGAGGTTACAAGAACCAAGACAATCTGATGCTTCCCAGTTCAGTTGGGTTGGACTGTTGACGGGCTACCAAATATTAGCACCAAGCAGCAGATATTGTTACGGGCTAGAGGCCCATTTGTTTTCTCCTCATCGTTTTTGTTTGAGGGCTCAGAGAAACTATGCTCGACTCCGAAATAAGAGGCCTGAGAGCAATTCAGCCACAGCCCACAGCAATGGAAGCAGCCGGCGGGCACGGATGCATCAGGTAAGGCAACACTTCCCGGAGTTCTTTGAGTCTAATAATTATTTTGTATCGTCTTTATAAAGCCGGTGATATATAAAATACCGTGTCAGTGATTTATACATCAGTGTCTCAGTAACACTGTTTTTTTATCATTCATAATAGTGGTAAAAATTAATCCTTTCGGAAGCAAGTGGTCACAAAACTCATGGATGGAAAACCTCCACTAAGAGCAAGTATAATAATTGTGTCGGTGTTATGACCCGGGGGTCAAGACCACCAACGAGTAAATTTGTGTATCGCGTGCTCCCTCTTTCAGACGTGATGCAAGATAGACACAAGGTTTATCCTGGTTCGGGCAAAGAAGGCCCTACGTCCAGCGGGGGAAGGATGACTTGTATTATCTCGCACCCAAAGCGTGCTCGTACAGGGGGGTACAAGCTGTGTTACACGGAGTCGGCCACCCGAGGGGTCGATCGAGTGGCGAGGTGTGTGGAGTGTGGAGTGTCAGAGTCCGAACTAGGGTTCCTGGGAACGAGAGTACGATCGTCCGACCTAGAGAGTCTCCAGAAGTCCTGAAAAGTCTCCCTACTCTACCTCGGTGTCCCCCTTTTATAGACCAAGGGGAGACCCGAGGGTACAAGGTCCTAACAGTAGAAGTATGGGCGGAGTATCTGCGGCACAGTGTTGGCAGAGAGACGTCGGGCACTGTGGCAGCATGGTCTCCCCGTCCTTCAGGCGTCCCCGGTCGTGGCGGCAGCAGAAGTCGTCGCGGTGCAGTGTTCGCAGGCGGGCGCGAGTCCCACGGCTGAAGCGGGACGGGGCGGATGGGACGTCTGCCGTACCGGAGTTGTTGAAGAGGAGGGGGTCGAGCCCTGTGTGACTCCGTCGCGTTCCCGAAGTCGTCGTCGAGGGTCGCACTGTTCACTTTTCGAGGAGTACTGTTGGAGTCCGTACTCACGTAGTGGCAACAGTGGCGGCACAGTTGACGGGAATCGGGGACTGGACGGGGAGTTGACGGATTTGACAGCGGACGCGGGCGCCCATGTCGTTAGGTGGGTTCACTTTAACCCATACCGGAGCAGTTGGGTTAATCGAGCCCCTCGTCCGAGGGTCGCCTGCTTGACCCTTGGTCGAGGGGGAAGGTCGAGGCGTCGACGGAGTTGGACAGGTCGAAGTCGAGGTAGAGGTCGGGGGTCGTTCGTTCGACCCCTCGTCCGTCGTCGAGGTGGAGCCGGGGGTCGTTCGTTCGACCCCTCGTCCGTCGTCGAGGTGGAGCCGGCCCGTGGCTTGTTGCCGCAATTGGTGCAGAGGAGGCCCTCGATTGACGGGCCACACCTTACCGAGTAGTGGGCTGGTCCTTGCCTTAAAAATGGTTGCTATGTTTAACGTTAATTTATCGAAGGGTTTAGGGTACCCCTTACCTTCGTACCCGACAAATTGGCTTATAACCAAGCAAATGCTGATGTGGAGGAAAGAAAAAATGAGAGATGAGAGCTTGACTCTCATGCAAGCACCAAGCTGGACACGGAAGCATAGATAATTATGGGTTCAAATAATAAATATTGTGAGGAGGAATAGAAAAGAGAATTTTTTTACAGCCAAGTAAGAGACAACTTATTATATAACTTGACTCTAATAGCTTCGCTTATAGCCAAGCATTTGGCTCTACTATCGACCTTGCTCTAACAATTAAGATGACAACTAAAATAATATCCCATAAATTACACAACTTGAAAAAATTCTAGGATGTCAGAGGGATTAGAGTTTCCAAATTAGGCTTGTGAGGGAAAATCCAAGGGGAGAACTCCCACACCTACTTGATTGATTAGGAGCAACAACGGCTTGTTGGTCAGTTACTTGGTTGATTAGGAGCAACAACAGCTTGTATGTTCCAGATTGCACTCACCTTTATAGTTGGCCATGTGATCCGAGGCCCGATGGCACGGCCCGCGGCATGGGGATTTGGCCCGGCCTGAAGCACGGTACGGCACGGTGCCGGCCCGGCCCGAGGCACCAGGCCGTGCCTGGGCCGCCACCCTGGCCCGTGGCACAGAAGCTTGGAGAAGAGCCGCCAACAATCTTCCGGCGATCACTTGCTCCGAACACCACCAAACCGTCTAGGTGCTGTCGAACACCAAGAGTAACAAGCACAAGACCTTCACTTGATCAACTCAAGGCTAGGAAGATGGATGCATGCACACAAGTCACTCCTAATCACTCTAGGAGAGAAGAACAAGATGAACTCTCTCTAATCTCTCCCTCACTAGGCACTTGACTCTCCAAAGGATTTCTCAAGGTGTCACCAGCTGAAACAAGGGCCAAGAGAGGTCCTAAGGACGAAGGAGGCAACTATAAATAGTCCTCACCTCCAAAACTAGCCGTTTTTTACTTTTTCCTCTCTCTGCGAAGCCACCGGACTAATCCGGAGCTTACACCACCGGACCAAGCATACTGGTCCGGAGCTCACTCTGAAATCCAACTCCGGCACCGTCGGACTAGTTTGCTTGGTCGGACGCCCTGGTCCGACGCACTGGTCCGGAGTCGGGGTGCTCACTGAGTGAAAAACATCCTCTCTTCTTCGAACCACCGGACCACTCTCCTTGGTCCGGAGCCCTGGTCCGACGCTCTGGTCCGGAGCCAGGGGGCTTACTGTATGAAAACAACCTCCTGTCTTGAAGCGTCGGACTAGCCATCGGACTCACCGTCGGACTAGTTCGGAGCCTTCTCTCTCTGACGCGAGCCATCGGACCACTC
>CM039141.1:19509677-19520617 GCA_022036555.1 Microstegium vimineum | reverse complement strand
AAAAGCCTCGCAAGGATAGTCCAGGGCCGGCGTGTCACTCTTACAGTTGTTTGGTTATGTGGTTTGTCAGTGGTATCAGTGACAGTTGGGGCAGTGAGTTGGTGGTTTGTCTTTTGAGTATCCTTGTCAGTGTATTGATTGCAAAAGGTTGAAATATGGCAAGGACAAAGAACGCAGGTCCCGTTCCCGGTAGTGGTGGTGACCCTCCATCTCCACCGCGTCCACCCACTGACTGGGGAAAGGGAAAGCAAAAGGTTATCTCTCGGAAGCGCAAGATGCCTTTGATGGATCCAGATTCGGCAACCGCGCTAGCAGTGGTCGAGGCCGCCGAGATAGCAGAGAGAGGAGGACGTCGCGCCGGCTTGAGGCTCTCGCCTCGCCGTGGAGCGCGTCGTGAGTCCCCTCCACCTCCAGAGACAGAGCCCGTCGAGGCTACAGAGGCTGAGGAGACAGAGCCAGTCCCAGCGACTGAGCCGACAGAGGCCGCGGGCCACTCTTCTATTGGAGAGTTGATGAGTCGTCGAGTGACTCAATCCAGAGGCTTAGGTGCACCACCTAGCCCTCCAGGACCCCGGCTCCCAGACCCAGTGAGGCACCAGGTCAGAGTGCTTATAGCGAAGCAAGTCCAGCTACTTCGCTTCGTCGACTTCCAGTCCTGGTTCCCACCTCAGAGGGACCCCCGTGCCGGACGAGACTTTTACACTACCGTGCACGAGGATTTCTACCGAGCTTACATTGACACTGATGCTCCTCTCAGAGCTCACAGGGTGTGCCCATCTGCCCACATAGAAGGGATCGGTGGTCCAGAGATCTTGCAGCATCTCCAGTACATTCAGGGTCTGACAGATCTGATGGACGCTCAGGGGCATATCAGAAGGATTGAGTATATCAATTCTACGCCTCTCTGTGGATCTCACCTGATCACGAGTTCCTACACTTTGGATTTCAGGGACGTGATTTCAGGGACGTGATTTCAGGGTTACAGCAGCACGCTTTAGAGAGCTCTTTCACCTAGAGTCCTCACCTACCAGGATCCACAGTCTTTGCTATGGGGATCAGGAGGCCCCTCGCCGACCTCACGATGGTATAGTGTCATCTACGGACTTCGTGAGGTCGTGCTTTCAGCAGCCGTTCACTGAGGGTTCGAGCCGTACGCCACGTGACCTTACTCCTTTGGCTCGGATCCTCCACGAGGTACTCAGACGGACTATTCTCCCTCGGATTGGAGCCCGAGATACGATCACTCACCTACAGCTGTGGCTCCTTGCCCATATTGTCAGGAAGGAGAAGTTCGACCTCTGGGATTTGATAGTGAGCGAGCTCGAGGATATTATAGCTGCTAGGTTCAGGGGTCATTGGCAGCTGCAGTTCGCCCATTGGATTTCTTATTTGATAGTTGCCAAGACCGGATCAAGGGTTATGAGAGTCACCCTTACGAGGTCAGCGACAGAGTTTCCTGTATATTCGATGAGTCAGCTGGTGATACATGGAAACCTGCCTCGCCCCAGCCGAGCTCACAGACCAGACACTAGGCAGGCCGGAGTGCCACCACAGTCGGCCGAGGTCACAGATGCGACAGTTGAGCAGATTGCTCAGGCAGAGCTGGCAGACTTAGACGCAGAGATTGATACAACTACTGAGATAGTCTTTAGAGAGGACCTCGACTCCGACAGTTCTGACGAGGACAACCAGCCCGTGCGCGAGTACACGCCGATGCCTCATGACCACGAGGCTGGAGGTTCAGGCACAGCTGCAGCAGCTCCAGGTTCTAGCTCCTCTGAGGCTACTTTGCTCACGATTCTATCGAGGATGCAAGAGGAGCAGTCACGTCAGGCCGAGGAGCAGAGACGACAGGCTGCCGATCTACGGAGGCTTACTGAGTAGCAGCTGGTAGCTCAGGCCCAGACTCAGACCAGACAGGACGAGTTCCAGCGTCAATTCTTGGCATATCAGCTGCAGCAGGCAGAGATCCAGAAGACCCAGACGTTGCTACTTGAGCGTCTTCTGGCCTCTAGCTCCAGGCAGACTTCCACGCCACAGTTTCAGTTGTCCGGCGTCTCACAGCAGCAGCAATTCACTTCACCTCCTCAGCAGCCTCCAATGGTTGTGGTGCCGACTCCAGCGTTACCGTCCAGAGGACAGCAGAGTCAGGCACCAGCTACTCCTCCGTTCCAGCCAGCAGCCTCTCCTGAGTACCAGACTCCGAGGACCCAGGTGTCATCTTGGATAGCTTCATCCGGAGAGTTTCAGACAGGATTCACTCCTACCCGGGGAACTACCTTAGCAGAGGCCTCGAGAGATCTGTCAGCGTCTTATCTGGAGATCACGGGAGAAGACTCCCTAGGAGCAGCCCAACCAGTCTCACTAGCTACAGCAGTTGCAGTGGATCCTCCGGCGACAGGCACTCACCTCTCTTCAGTTGCATCATCGGAGATCGCTCCTGAGCAGTCAGCACAGACAGTCACTACTCCTCCAGCTGCAGTTCAGACGGATGCTATATCTTTGGCAGATGAGGCAGTTACCGTGGCAGTGTCTTCTCCAGCTCAGACTCAGCCTGCAGAGGTTGCAGCAGCAGTGTCCCTAGTGGCACTTGCAGTGACACCGTCCCCCTCGCCTCGAGTATTCACTCGTCGGGTTCCCAGGCCCGCTACCACTGAGGCAGGACCGTCAGCGGCACCAGCTGAGCCTCAGGGGGAGTCAGTTGAGACCGCAGCTCCAGAGGTTACAGTGACAGCTCCAGAGGCCACCCCAGCTGCACCTACACTTGCAGAGGACGAGGCAGATGATGAGTCAGACGAGTCAGACCTACAGGACTTCATCATGCTCGATCGCAAGGCTGCAGCTCCTCCACCTTCTTCTCCAGCCCCAGACACTTAGTTTTTGGTGCTAGACGCCAAAGGGGGAGAGAGGGTCGAGTATAGAGATAGGGGGAGGGATTTGGATCTTTGTATGCTTTATTTCCCCGTACTCTCTCATCATGTCTACTTCTATGCATTTGTTTATATGTGTGATGTGATGATTACTTTGTTTGATGTTTATATGGTTGCATGTGACAAACTCTTGATTATCACTAATACATCTTGTGAGTTGTCTCATGTTTCATGATATATCTCTATGCTTAAACGTTATTTGAGCTTCCACGCTATACTCCGACATATCTTTTGAGAATTTCATGAGGTACTGCTTTTTCATTCATATCTATGAGTACTATGTTTTGTGATTTGGCTTGGGTGAGCAAGTATGCTTCATTACAAATTCACTAACCCTCGTTCAACCATTCCAAGTCACAATAAAGTTTAAACCATAACTCTTATCCATACTCGAGTTTCTACTGTCGTCAATCACAAAAAAGGGGGAGATTGAAGAATCATTGCCCTAGTTGGTTTCGGTGATTAACGACAATTAGAGATTATTATGGCTAACGTGTGTTTTGCAGAGGCTATGCATAGCTTAGCCATAGTGATCAAGAAGAATGAGCACTAATGGTCATCACTTAGCCCCAAGATGGATATCGTTTCGGATTTCAAGGAGACATGATGAAGACTCTAGAATGGTAGGCTAAGTGTCATAAGGAGATGAAGGGCACTTAGAAATATATAGGGCTTCTCTTTTTACCTTTGACCGTACTATTAAGAGGGGTTGAGATTAGTAGCTTGACTTAGGAAAGCTTCATGACTTAGGTGTGGTGCACACTTGACTTCCTTAGCTCTAAACAAGCCTATGGTGACCGTAAGATAGCATAGAACAACTTCTATATTCATCGTGACGAAAAACGAAGTTGTTAAAACTGTTTTCTGGGCGTCGGACGCTCCTGACAGGGGCGCCGGACACTGTCCGTCGGCGTCGCACAGAGGCGTCGGACGCTGGGTGGTTAAGTCCACAGCGTCCATCGACCTTCTAGTAGGGATGTTTTCTGGCTAAGTTTTTCAGGGTCCGTCGGACGCTGTCCGTCGGCCAGGCGTCGGACGCTGGGAAGAGCGTTCGTCGACCTTCCAGAGAGGGTGTTTTCAGCCCGAGCCAGAGTGTAGCGTCGGACGCTGGGGTCTGAGCGTCCGTCACCCAATGACGAAGTGTCCGTCGCTGGGAACAGTGTGTCAGAACTAGCCGTTGGGCAGGGCGTCGGACCGTCCGTCGCCCAAACTATGAACAGAAACTAGCCGTTGGGGCATGCGACGGACCGTCCGTCACCTAATCGACAGAGCGTCCGTCGCCAACTTAAAATGTCAGCCCGAGGCAGTTTTCAGAGGGTCTATTTATAGCTCCTCTCACTTCTCTCCTACTGTGCCTTTGCTCATTTGAGTTGCTGAGTTTGTTGAGAAGGTTGAGAAGAGAGCAAGAGCCCTAGAGAGAGAGAGTGATTCGCGAATCTATCCATCCTCTCTCTAGTTCATCCAAGAGTTCAAGTGTGCATCCTTTAGTTGTGAAGCTTGAGTGAGTCAAGCGAAGATCGAGGCTTGTTACTCTTGGTGATCGACATCACCTAGACGGTCCGGTAGTGCTCGGAGGAAGGTGATCGCCGGAGGATTGTCGGCGGCCCTTCTCCATCGACGTTTGTGATCGGTTGTGGGCGATTCACGGAGCCGGAGTGGCGAAGAATCAGCCCGTAGAGAGCACTCATCCCTTGCGCGGGATTGAGGGGGAGCTATACCTTGCGAGGTGCTCCAACGAGGACTAGGGGGGAGTGTCGACTCCTCGATACCTCGGCAAAACATCGCCGTGTCAAGCATCTCTTTCCCTAGCTCTTACTTACCGCATTACTTTCCGCACTTGTCTTTGAATTCATACTAGAATTGTGTAGGAAGTTTTCGCTTTCCATTGACTTGCTACCGCTTTCTAGCTAGGACACACAAGCGGTAGACACTAGGGGGTTAATTGGCTCTTTATAGGTTTAATTCGTGTTTAGAAATTAAAAATAGCCCAATTCACCCCCCCCTCTTGGGCATCTTGATCCTTTCAGTTGCCGAGTGTCACACTCGACAAAAAAAACACTCGACAACTAATTAAATGCCGAGTGCCTAGTACTCGGCAAAAAAAAACACTTGACAACTTATTTGCCGAGTGCCAACCTAGACACTAGGCAACTTATTTAATTTTTTTTGTTTTTTTTGCTACTAATATTTTGTGTGCGTTTAGTGAACTATTGTAAACAACATGTTCAAATTTGGAAGCTTTTTATTGCTTTTTGGTATATTTCCTTAGTTTATTTTGTTATCTTCAATTTTTCCGCTTAATATTTATTTGAACTGCAGGTGCATGAAATAATAGATTTCATTTGTTCAAAAAATGTTATCCTTGTTTGTTAGTGTAAGCTAAATCCATGGCATGTCTCGAAAGTTCGATCAACGTGCTCATGGGACAACGTCGCCAACTTCGGAGCTTGTAGTTTTTTAATTATATTAAATACAAACAAATTCTGAAAATCACAAAACTTAAGCACGTGTCATGATCTCATGTGCGTATGTTATGGTAAAAGTTTTAAAAAAGTTTCGAGCAAGTCGTCACGTACGTTGCCCACAAACCTCAAAGTCCACATATGATCTCATCATATGTGGACTTTGAGGTTTGTGAGCAACGTACGTGACGATGTGCTCAAAACTTTTTCAAATTTTTACCACAACCCACACATGCTATAAGATGACACCCAGACAAATTTCATGATTTTCGGAATTTGTTTGCTTTTTATATAATTAAAAACCTACTCGCACCGAAGTTGGCGACGTTGCCCCGTGACCACGTTGATCAAAATTTCAAGACAAGTCATGAATTTAACAATCATTTACACTAAAAAATAAGGATAACATTTTTTGAACGAATGAAATCTATTATTTCATGCACTTGCAGTTCAAATGTAGATTAAGCGGGAAAATTCAAGAAAACAAAATAAACGAAGGAAATATACCAAAAAGTAATGAAAAGCTTCAAAATTTGAATATGTTGTTTTCCATAGTTCAATAAGCACACATAAAAAACTGGGAGCAAAAAAACAAAAAAAATAAATTAGTTACCGAGTGCCACTATTTCTGGAACCGAGTGGCCTTCTCGCCAAAACGGCCCGGCCCAGCCGTGTGCAACTCGGCCACCTGGGCCTCTTGTGGCCCAGCCGCCAAGGCTCATCATCAGGAGCCGTCGGATCTAGGTTTGCTAGATTGGACGGCGGCGCATTCTTTTCGGGAGATCAAAACCAACCGTCGGCTGGGCTCCCCAAACCCTAACCTCATTCGGTTCCTCTCCCATTTCCATCTCCCCCGCGCTGCTCCTCTCAGAAGCTCGCAACCGAGAGGAGGAGAGAGCGCGGCCGCCACCACATCTCCCCGGCGGCGCACGGCGGACCGAGCGCCTCCCCTCCTCCATCCCCGGCTCCCTCCCCTCCTCTCCGCGGCTCCCCGGTGGCGCGGGGGCGGCCTGGCGGCGCCCCTTTCCCCCTCGACGCTCGGCAATGGGGCCGCAACGCCGCCTTGGCGGCTCGGCAGCGCGGGCGGCGCTCCCCGCCCCCTCGGCGCGAGATCCGACGGGGATGCGTTCGACGGCCCTTCCCGCAGGGCGGCACGAAGCAGCACGGGGCAGCGCGGGCGGCGCGTGGCCTAGGTCTGGGCCTAGATCTGGGCCTGGGTCTATTTTTTTTATTTTTTCCCTGATTAGTTGCCGAGTGCCAGGCACCGGACACTCGGCAACTAATTATTTAAAAAAATAAAAAATGAGTTGCCAATCACAAGATTTTTTTTGCCGAGTGCTTGACCGACACTTGGCAAATTAGTTGCCGAGTACCCGAAATCTGACACTCGACAACTAAATTAGTTGGCGACTCGCTAGTTGCCGAGTGCGGCGAGTGCAAAAGGCTAGACTCCACAACTCAGCGATTTTCTGTAGTGCGGATACAGTTTGCGAGAAGCATACTACGAGCCGAAGTGTAACTCCTTATTTTAACGTTTGCGTGCATCCCAAAACAATTCATTAACTATTTTCAATTTATTAAGTTATAATTGCTACCAGGACCTAGTTTGGGCCTGGATCAACGCACACCCAGCCCATATCCAACCAATTCACAATTAACCGAAACGGGCACACGGCTAGGCATGGCGGCAGAGCGCTCTTCGTCGATCTCGTTGGATCACGGCAGCATGGATGGGAGATATCCGCCACATCATCAGCACTTGGTCATCGAGGAATTCTACAGTAGACAACCAGTGGCATCCTACTCGTCAACATATCGTGGTGAGGCCCCAACAAGTACTTGTTGATGTGCCTGCCACCAACAAGGACAAATCAGACATAGATAAAAAAAACTGCAGAGTACTCCAACATAGCACAGGATTCACTCCGCTGTTGTAGTTGTAGACGCAGAGGACGGCGATGTAGACCTCCTCGAATCTGAGGGCCTCTTTCTCGCGCTTCGGGGCATCCTCCGTGAGGCGGTCGAACACCTTGTCGGTGATCGTCATCACCTGGTGCTCCTTCCATCGCCGCCCTGCACTCACTTGATTCGTCGTTCATCTCCACCAACTCGACCACCAATAAGATGTGAATCGAACGATGGGGTTAAGGGGCGGGTACCTTGGAGTTTATCTTGGAGATTACCCCAGGCTTGCCCCATGGCCGGGCCGACGGCGGAGAGCTGGATGGGGCTATGCAAAAGGGCAAGGGAAATAAAGGTATCTTGCTGAAGTTTGCGATTCTAGTTTAACGGATCCCTACTCGAAATTATGATTAAAGTAAGAAGACTAAAAAATATTTTGAATGAAGTTTGAACAATATCATACTGCTTGAGAGCCGGAGATATTTATCAGGAAGGGGACAGAGCCGCCTGAGGCTTCTTTCCAATCGTTGCAAGCTCCCTATTTGCAAACACCAAATCAATGAACCAGAATCTGTGAGCGCAACTCAATCGCTGCATCGATGGAAGGAACCAAGCACCACAACAACAACCAGCTTATGGGAGCAGCTAGGGACAACGGACAAGAAAGTTGAAGCCTGTTGCAACTCGAGTCGCACGTCTTCTCGTCTCGTTCGTAGTTAGCAGATTTGTCACCGGTGCCCGACGTCAGATCTGCAAGGTGCCATTGGAGGATAAGGGGCTGCATGGAGTGGAGGAGACGAATCCGACAAATAGCACGAGAGAGAAACAGACATGACCTTGTCGCCGTCGCCGCCGTACCTCCGTCAGATCCGGTGGGATCCTCATGCACCGCCAGTATCTAGGCGAGATCCTTGTCCATGGCTACAGAGAGGATGGCCCAGTACAGAGGGGATGTTGCCCTCCTTCACGGAGCAAGGGGAAGCCCGGAGCCAAGGCTGCTTTCCTCGTCGATCGTCGCAGCACGCCATCGCCCCCATAGTCCAGATGCGCTGCACCAACATGGAGAGGTAGAGTGGAGAGCAGGAAAGAGGCGGCAGCGGCGGCTAGGATTTTGGGCGCCAGCCTAGAAGCTGGTGCGGGAGCACGGCGAGGCGGAGGGGTCCACAAGGAAGACGTCGCGCCAGCTAGGGTTTCGGTCACCACACAAGCGCCGATGCGGGAGCTAGGAGAGGAGAGAAAGGAGGGAAGAATTTCGGAGGTCAGGGAGGCTGCGGGGCGTGGTGGGAGGTGGGGGTTTCTGCAAAGTTGCAAGGGTGTTTTTGAACAACGACTCGATATTAGAATTTCTTCTTCTTCACGTAAAGTTAGAGTTTAATTTAGGGGTCTATACGAAACATATTAGAACTCATTTACTAATCTAGACGGATGAGTTGGACTGCGGGTTGATTTTCTATAACACAGAGGGTCTTTTTGTAAAACATAAAGAAACGCGTGTCATCCCGCGGAGACGCCACCAATGCTTCGATTTCTCTGGTTAATACTCCCTCCATCCCAAATTGCAAGTCATTCCAAGAATCTTGGAGAGTCAAAGCATCTCAAGTTTGACAAAAAATTATAGACAAAACTATAAAGATTTATAACATCAAATGGGTATACTATGAAAATATAATTGATAACGAATCTAATGATACTTATTTGACATCATAAATATTATTTTATTGTTATATAAGTTTGATTAAACTTGAGAAACTTTGACTCTCCAAAATTCTTAAAATGACTTATAATTTAGAATAGAGGGAGTAGTTTTTAATAACCGTGGTGCATCAACCAGGCCAGGCCCAATTCGCTAAACCAAACCATGAGGAGTTGCTCTGGCCTGAAAGACAACTAAGGCCAACGGCCACAGGGCCATATTGCTGTCGAACTCACCGAAGATGACAACCTCCCAAGTAAAAAACATCAAAAGTATGTATAAAAATAAAAAAGTAAAACATAACTATAAATTAAAGAAAAGTATGGAAAATAACATTAATGAAATATGGAAATAAAAATTGAGATAAAAACTAACAAATTCTATAAAAAATGAAAATGCATAAATTTTTAAAAACAAAAGATAAGAAAGTAGAAAATAAAGAAAAATAAAAAACTAAATAGAAACAAAAAAATAAAATAAAATCAAAATTAATAGAGTAAAATAGAAACACTAGAAGAATAAATAAAATAAAAATAACTATTAAAGTCCAAAAAAAAGAAAAATAAATGAGTGAAAGGAAATAAAAAATAAAAAAATAAAACACACATAAAAATAAATAAATAAATAATAGAAAAATCAAAATATGAATAAAATAAATGGAGAAAAGGAAAAGAAAAAGGAAATGAAAACAAATAGAAAAGAAAACCATACCCGCACGTATACTAGCACGGAACCAACGGAGAAAAGGGGTAAAAAAAGACCGCGACGATTGGACTATGGCTGTGCGTGGCGCTCTGCTGGGCCGAAATCGTTTCTATGGCTGTGCCTCACTCGCTCCTGGGCCGAAATCACAAGAGTGGAGGAGGGGGGTCGGCAGCGAAGATTCGCCCTGTGTCCCAGCCTCAGTGCCCCACCGTCTCCCGAACCCGACGTTATCCGATTCGGCCAATGCCCGGCTTCGCCGGAGCTTGTCGGGGAAAGGAGGGCAGGGCCATGGCAGGAGCCTTCGCTCTCCGCCTCGTGCCTCGCCTCGCCGCGGAGCCGCCGGGGAGGGTGAAGGGTGGCAGAGGAGGAGCCAACCGCGACGCAGGAAGCAGGGCGCTGTAAGTGCTAACTGGGGATAGATTTCTTTCTGTATTCTTGTGCTGCTTGCCTCTCAGCTTGCTCTACGAGCGTGCCGCTTCATCGATGGAATGCATTTCGTAGAAGCTGGCTTTCCTCAGATGCGTCTAGTTCAATTTGGTGACCCGGTTCAAGGCACACGGATGGTTCAGGGGGATTAGTTTGACACATACGGGGTAATTGAACATGGTTTATGTGAGTCGCTGTGATTTTTCTTGTAACCGTATTATCAGAAGAAGCTTCGTTGTCGAATTTAAAAAAGTTACTGGGAGTTAGGGGTACATGGTGTGAACACCTTACATGGTGTGAACACCTCACTGATAAAGATGGCAATGGGGACCCGATCCCCGATTCCCCGCGGGGAATTCCCCTATCAGGGGACGGGGATGGGTCCAAATTCATCCCCACGGGGGATTAAACGGGAGTCTTTTCACTCCGTGCCATTAAAAAAGATGGTGTCAGTCCTCATGTCACTCAAAAGATGGCTCGGACCTGTGTACCATGACGTCTATCTCTTTTGCTCTCCACGTCATTCCATCCAACTTCCGTCTAATTTTCGCCGTTTACCGGCCTGACATGTGGGTCCCAAAGCGGAAAATGTCCAAAACACCCTTCTCCCCAATACCCCAACATCACGCTCGGCAATTACTCTTTGGTCGCGTGGTGGCTGAGGTGGTGCGGCCGGCGCGGACGGCGAGTCCGCGCGGTGGTGGTGCTCCACTCCGGCGTGGCGGACAGCGGAGCGCTGCGGCCTTGGCGGACGACGCAGCCTGCGGTGAGCGCGGGGGCCAAGGCAGCACGGTCGGCGAGCCCGCGCGGTGGTGGCGCTCC